>CM021109.1:402404111-402475797 GCA_007115665.2 Sequoiadendron giganteum
CTTTCCTCACAGGCATGCGATGATTTGCCAATTAATTTCTGTCCATTTTCTATGAAATTGTCATAACACATCGTAAGGCTGTTGTCATACCTTTCCCTCATCTTTTCATTAACCAGAAGAGACAAAAATGTATCTTTGAACCCCTCAGGCTTTGAATTTGGTGATCTGATCTGGAGACCCACTATTTTCTCTGCCTGTACAAATTCTTTTGTTCTCTCTTGCCAATGGATTTTATTTCTCATAGTTGAAAGAAATGCCCGTAATTCAACCTCTCCCACAAACAGATTAATAAAGAAATTTGTATGATTCTCTAATAATAAATCATGTAAAAAGAATTCATAAATTAAATCTTGATCTTCAGGAGTTGATTCTACAAATATCTTTACAAACTCTTTGTCATTAGGCTCATAAGGTTGATCGTTATAGATCCTAAACAGTTTCCATAGCAGCCATTGTTCATTTAAAAACATTGAGTACATTCTCGATGGCCTTCTACAATTCAGCAAACAATCCATAAGTTGACAGGCATCTTGCTTCCCTCGGTAGGCTTTGTGAAATGACTCCTTTAGGAGCACCAATTCTTTCTTTAGCCTATGATTTTCAGTTTGTACATTTATGAGGAAGTAACAATGTTCCATCCATTTTGTTAGTAGAGGCGGAATGCTGACCTGGAACCAATTAGTTACAACTGGCTCTGTTTGAATTGCTTTGGACTCAGTTTGGGGTTTCACAGGCATTCCTTTAGATCCTCTTCTAATTCAACTATTCTGCTAATAGAAGTGTTTAACTCCTCATTCTTTATTTTCTTGTCTTATTCAAAAGCTGAAAGCATGAGTATAAAATTTTGTTTTATTTTTCCTATTTCCACATCTTTTTGTGCAATATTCTCACTATAGGCTTTATGCTTTTCACACTGCTCTTGTACCTGTTCCTACAACTTATAGATGTTTGAATCTTTGTCCTGCAATTGTAGCTTCAAGTCTTTTATTTCCTGATCCCTTTTACTTATTATAGCAGTTTGTACAACTAACTCCTCTTTTTGCAATTCTATAAACTCATTATTTTTAGACAATTGCCTCTGTAAATCAGCAATTTCTAGTTTATATTTTTCTAATTCAGTACTAGCACAACTGGTTTCAATTGTTTCAACAATTCTATCCACACTAGGTGACAAATTTTCTGGCACACTGCAATCCCCTACAGGTTCTCTATCTTGAGTTCCATCATTGAAAATTTCCTGTATGTGTGCAGAGTGAAAAGGAAATACTTCACCTGAATTCTCTCTATTTAGGGGTGTTTCATCTCCACTGGCTTGTTCTAAAATTTCTATGGGTTCTTGTAGCCGCCTAGGCTTCTTCCTTTCTGAACTTCCCTCACTTTGTATTGGGGTTCCAAAGAATTTAGAAGCCAATCGTTTACTTCTTCTGAGTGGAGGTGATTCCTGTAAGATGATAGGTGTTGAGTTTTTCCTTACTCTCTTCTTCCTTGGTTTGCTCGTGTCAGAATAAACAACATGAATCTGTTCTTGCATGTCAGGGGTTTGGAATTTATCATCACAAAGGTTTGGAAAATCCTCACCAGAAGTAGTGGGATTAAGAGCTTCTAGAGCTGGAGAGCCCTTGGGGGAGGTTGCTCCGGATGATGGAATAGCCTTTTGGGATGATTCCCCCAATTCTATGGTTCTTTCTATTGTAGGATTTTCCATTTGCTCTATAAATTTTTCCCATTTCCCCTCAGATTTCCTACGGAAGTGATACTTGCAGATTAGCTAAATTAATCCATGGTGTTTCAAGGGCCCAGACCCTGTTTTATACCTTTCCATGGAAGTATTTAAGGAATCAAACAAGAATTCTGGCATATTAACCCTAAGGACTGGGTCCTCCTTTCTGTGACGTAGATGAGTCAACATACGAAAGGCAGGCCCTACAACTGTGGTAAGCTGACCTTCAAAAGTAAAGTACTTTATTATCCATGCAACAATAGTACCCTAGGGTTCTAATATGGAGGTTCTCTGGAACCCCTTGTTTTTCCCCCTGGTACTTACTACCACCATTGGATATGGGTCTCCTTCTCTAACAAATAATTCAGCTAATTTCTGGTATGTTACTTGAGAAGTTTCTTTGATATTTATGCCTTTATGCTCTAATCCAGATAAGCGAGAAATGATCTTAGAGCTTACCTTAAAACGCTTCCCCTGAAGTACTGCTTCGCCATTAGTGTAGTTCTTCGCAAAGGATCTTACCAGCTTTTCATTATGGCCTTCAAATTTCCTGATGAAGTCTAGCCACCTTGCTTCCTCGAACAATCTGGAGATACTACTCAACCCTAGTAATTTTTCTGCTGAATCTGGCTCTGCTTGTCTTTTTCCACCCCCCATTTTGATTTTGTACACTGCAAGAAATTCAATTCCATCACAAAGCTCCCACGCAGGTTCTTTTTGAAAATATTGTCTCTGGAATTACTTATTTGTTTTATTTGCAACGTATGTTTCAATGATTTCCAATTTGCATGGAGGTTTGCGAAAGGCTTGCCGTACAAGTGATTGATCGCCGGGTGGCATGGATTACTAATTTGGAAGTGAGGTTCATGCCAATTTATTATTCTTTATTTGAAAATAACTACCTATTTAAAGCAAAAATTAATACTTACTCTCGTTTCGTGATCGCTCAAAGATCTTAATCCTCACAGATTTGACAGGATGACGTGAAGGCATTGGTTGAGATGACGGCGAAATTATTATGATATGGTGCGAAATTCTATGGGGGATAGAGCTATCAATGAGGAGTATAGAGGTCGGTGGCTTACCTATAATTAGAGCAAAAATAGAAAGACAGATGTATCAGATATTTGGCAGAAGAATCGTGAAAATTTGAAAATTTCAAAAAGGTGGCAGAGGATAACTGAACAAGTTCATAAGCATGTATTTTGGTCAACGCGCTTGAATGAGTGCATAAGTTATGGAGCATCAGTGTATGGCGTGACCAAAACAAGAATGAAATGGAGGGTTCCAGAGCATCGTTGAAAGATGCAGCCAAAGAGAAATGAAATGAAAGGTTCCAGAGCATCACTGAAAGATGCAGCCAGAGCAACAATGGAATGGATAGGTTCTAGAGCATCGCTGAAAGATGCAGCCAAAGCAGCAACAAAATGGAAAGGTTCCGGAGCATCGTTGAAAGATGCAGCCGAAGCAGCATCAGAATGGAAAGGTTCCGGAGCATCGTTGAAATATGTAGCCAGAGTAGCAATGGAATGGAAAGGTTCTGGAGCATCGCTGAAAGATGCAGCCAGAGCATCAACATAATGGATGGTTGAATGACATGGCAAAGTATCTTCATGACTTTGAACCTTAGTGCAAAACACCTCCTCATCATGATAAGCTCAATTCAAGTTTCAGAGCATCGAACTTTTGGAAACGTCAAGTTTCAGATCATTGGTCCCATAATGTTCCAGAGCATCTTTGGAGGGTGCTCCGAAAGTTACTCTTTGCTTGTTGAGAAGTCCTAAAAAGATATAAATAAAAATTTAGCTAAGTCCAAAAATGCTAAAAGATAAAATGAGGGGAAATATATTAGCATACATGTCTTATTATTATTATTATTATTATATATATATTTTTGAAAGCAACCTAACATTTTACTGGATAGACTCTGCCATGGCAGAGTCAACACATTTGACCTCACCTTGCATTTTGACCATCCTTGTAAAGTCTTCCCTGTTGACTGGCTTATGGTAAACGCGTAGGCAATGACCATTAACCAATAGAGTCTGCGTGTCACCATCGATTGGCTTTAACTGAACAGTTCCATTCGAAAAGACTTCTTCAATTTCATAAGGTCTCAACCAGTGAGTTCTGAGCTTGCCCTTATGGTCTTTGTATTTAGAATCAAATAACAAGGCCCAATCCCCATTGTGAAACTCCTTTTCCTTAATATGTTTATCATGCCAAACCTTCCGTTGATGCTGAATTAGTTCAGTTTGATGAATGGCTTCTAAACGAAGTTCATCTAATTCGCTTAGTTGCAGAACTCTTTCAACTTGGGCTCTTTTTAAGTCTAGACCTAATTCCATTGTTGTTCGTAGAGTTTGTAACTTGACCTCAATGGGAAGAAGAGGCTTCTTCCCAAAAACTAGCTCATAAGGATTGAATCCAGTCGTAGATTTCCAAGTAGTATTATATGCCCATACGGTTTCAGGGAGCTTCCTGGCCCAGTATTTTCTCTCGGAAGAGACTATTTTTGTCAGAATATTTTCTAGTTCTCTATTAGTCATTTTAACTTGGCCGTTTGCTTGAGGGTGGTAAGGAGATGAATTTCTATGGCTTACTTGAAAATGATTGGTAAATGCCAGAAGCACTCGAGACATGAATTGGGGTCCTTGATCAGTTACAATAGTTCTAGGGGCTCCAAATTTAAGGAAGATTTTATTATAAAGGAAGTCTGCGACCTGTTCTTCCCTAGCTATTCTCAAGGCTTCAACTTCTGCCCACTTTGTCAGGTAGTTAGTGCAAACCAGTATATACTCTTTCCCTTGAGAGGAAGGATCTATGGGTCCGATAAAATCTAAACCCCATTTTTCAAATGGTTCGAGGACTACTTGAGGCTGCAATGACATCTCTGAAGAAGCAGTTAGTCTTCCTACCCTTTGACATTCATCACAATGATGCACATAGTTCTTAATGTCTTTGTGCATTGAGGGCCAATAGTATCTGACACCTAGGACATTATGGGAAGTTCTTTTTGCAGAGTAATGTCCTCCTGACGGGTCATCATGACAGGCCCTTAAAATACTGTATGTTTCGTCAGCTCTTACACATCTCCTCAAAATCATGTCAGGCCCACAATGAAATAACATTCCATGAATCCACTTGAATGGAGCACTCTCTCTGATTAGCCGCTTCTTTTGCTTAGATGTGAATCCAGGAGGTATCTCAGATGCAGCTAAATAGTTATCTACAAACCAAGGTGATTTTACAGAAACTGCAAATAGATTTTCATCTGGAAAATCATCCTGAATAGGGGTAATGTCATCTTTCTCATGTTTGATTTGTGACAAAAAATCGACTATGAAATTATATTTTCCTAGTTTATCAAGAATCGTGGCATTAAACTCTTGAAGAAGCAATAGCCATCTCATAATTCGACCATTTACCACAAGTTTGTTCATTAAGTACTTTACAACTGAGTGATCCGTGTAAACTGTGACCTTATACCCTATAATATAATGACGAAATTTCTTGATAGCGTGAACAACAACCAGGAATTCTTTTTCTGTTGTTGTATAATTCTTTTCTGCCGTAGTAAGATTTTTGCTGATAAAATATATAGCATACTTCCCTCCGTTCTCATCTTCTTGTCCTAAAACTGCTCCAATAGCCTCATCAGAAGCATCTGCATAGATATGAAAGGGTATACTCCAGTTTGGCCCTCTCAGAACAGGAGCAAAGACAAGTTTTTCTTTGATTACTTCAAATGATTGCTGACACTCAGATGTTCAGACAAACTCTACTTCCTTCTATAGAAGAGAGGACATAGGAGCTGCAATTTTACTAAAGCCTTCTATGAATCTTCTATAGTAACCAACATGTCCAAGAAAACTTCTTACGTCTGTCTGAGTTTGAGGAGTTGTCAATTGTTGATTGAATTCAATTTTCTTAGGGTCTACCTTTATTCCTTCTGAAGAAATATGATGACCCAAGATTATTCCTTGCTCCACCATTATTAAGCATTTCTCATGGCTAAGGGATAGTCTATTTTCCTCACAAACTTGCAGAACTCGATCTAGGTTATGAAGAGCTTCATCATAGTTTGATCCATAGACTGTAAAATCGTCCATATAAACCTCTACATAGTCATTAACGAGAGCATAAAATATAGCAAGAACAACTCTCTGGAAGGTTTCTGAAGCGTTGCATAGTCCAAAAGGAAGCACTCTATATGCAAACGTGCCCCAAGGGCAGGTAAACGTGGTTTTGTCTTGGTCTTCTGGAGCAACCTATATCTTATTATGACCGCTAAATCCATCCAGGAAGGAGAAATTCTTCCTCCCGGCCAAGTTGTCTAGGACCAGATCCAAAAATGGTAAGGGAAAATAGTCTCTATAAGTGGCTTTATTAAGTTCTCGATAGTCTACATAGATTCTCCACTTCCCATTTTTCTTTGGGACTACCACCATAGGTGATACCCATTTACTATTAGAGATTGGGTAAATAAACCTAGCATGAAGGAGTTTCTCAATCTCAATTTTGACCAAATCCTTTAATGTAGGATTGAGTCTCCTTTGCGACCGACAAACCAGCCTTATATTGATATCAGTATAAATATGATGAGTACAAACACTTGGGTGAATTCCCCTCATGTCCGTATAATCCCAAGCAAAAGCTTTGGATCTTTGTACCAACATATTAAACAACTTATCCTCTTGAGTTTCTGTCAACCAACTATTGATATTCAAGGTTTTTCCTGGTAATAGCATTATCGATTTTGTTTCAGGATGAACCGCGGTTACAGTATACATAGGTTGTAACAACATATTAAGAGGACAACTATGAGGTACCAGATGGTGAAACCTTGTGATATCCTCATAGAAATGACTTGTTCTGGGAATCATATTTGCTAAGGGACATGGCATTCCCATTGTAGTGTAACTGTGCTCTATTCCACTTATATCAATTGGTTGTCCAAAAATTCTCGGAACATCTATCGTTTCCTCATCACTCTGGGTTATAGCAAGGCGTGCTATCTCGTTTACTAATTCTTCTTCCAGTACTTCCCCGTGTTGTTTGATTACCACCATAGCTAGGGAGGCTAAACTGTCTAAATCATTAGATTCCTCAGGTTCATCAACCCAGACTTTTTCATGCTTAGTGGGCTTAGCAGGGGGATATAAGAACAAGCGTTTGCTATCCTGGCCATGCGAAATGGTCATTCCTCCTTCCCTACAATCAATCTTAGTGGCAACCATAGCTAGCCAAGGTCTTCCAAGGATTATAGGATAGCTATCCTTAGGTGTCAGTGATTGAATCACCTGAAAGCTGACTGGATAATCCCATTCATCAACTTTGACAAGGACGTTCTTAATGACACCCTTCGGGATGGCTATAGATTGATTTTCCATTTGTAAGACTGTGGTTGTATGACGTAAATCATTTAATCCTAATTTTTCCATCACATCCACTATCATCACATTAATAGCTGCTCTTAGATCCACTAATGCATTTGGTATTGTTACCTCATTGATCGTAATAGTTATAAGAGGACTTCCAGGATCATCGTATTTCAGAGAAATAGTCTTTCCAGATAGAAAATCAACTAGATAACCATCTATATGAATGGTGTTTTTGGCTTCCTCCCTAGTGTTTTGATACATAACCATTTTATTGACTGGTTTAATTTAGGGATTTCTTTTATTGCTTGCAACAAAGGAACTTCAATTTGCAACTGTTTAATCTCCTGAATTAACGCAATTTGCATAGCCAAAGATACTTCCAGAGTATTTTCCAGAGTTATGGACTTTAATCACTCTGGATATGGTGCCATCCTTTTCTTTCTTGGAATGACATCCTCCTTCTGTTGACTTAAGAGTGGATCCTCCTTCCCCTGAGGCAAGTCAGCAGCCCTTGCCGCTGAAAAAGGCTCATTGTCGTGAGGAGTACTATCTTGTTTAGACAAGGTGTCTCTTGTTGGACTGGTAGGCTCAGTTTCTTCCTCTATTTCTTCAATGGTTGGTGGTTGAAGAGTTCGACCAGAACACAACTGCACATTTCCAAAGTGTATTGCATTAAGCCCAATAACATTTTCATGTTCTGTAGAATAAACTGGCATATTTTGGCGATCATTTTTAGAATTGGGAAGCGGTTGTGCTGGAAGCTGAGGTTGATTTATTTTCTCAAGTTGAGGAGGATTTTGAGGTGGGGGTAACAAATCTTTCTGTTGATTCCTCCTTGGCTTAGTATAGAACTGATTTTGTGCCCGATTTCATTGGGGTACCGCATGTTGCTGGTACCACTATTGTTGGGGTTGATTTGGCCATTGTTGATTGCCCCATGTGTGGTTTGTCCAATCTTGTGATCCCCAAGAGGGAGTTCCCCAATTAGGTGGAGGTGGAGGTGACTGATTCCAAGATGGAATCCATTGATTATGAGCCCAGTTATTTTGTGGTCTCCATGCAGGATTAGGATTCTAACCATAAGGAAAATTACCTCCTTGATGTTGGTTTAAAGCATGTATTTCTTCTTCAACCTAAATGGTTTTTTTCTTAGTATTCTTAATATCCGATAAAAGCTCGCACTGGTTTTTAGGATGATTTTGCTCACACAGCTGACAAACATTGACTTTATCCAAAGGACACTCACGAAACAGATGTTTATTCCAACACCTTGGACAATAAATTGACAAGGTCTCCGGGTTGCGGGTTTTAGCTTGTATACCATCTAGGGTGGTATTCAACTGTACGAGAATATTCATTTTTAGATTTGCTATTTCTTCACGGAGCTTACCTATCTCATTCGACCCTTTAAAAAGATTAGTTTTGCGGATTCCTCCCTTGGTACGAGAGAAATTCTGACAAAGCTCACATATGTCTTCAAGAGTTAATTGAGACACGTCACCTTTTCCCATTAAATCAAGGTTTCGTCGAGCATCATCATCAAGACCTTTAAGAAATATTGTTTTGAGAATCTCCACACTAATGGCTGTTTCTCCACATCTCTTGGAGAGGAAGAGGAACCTATCAAGATAGTCCTCTAAACTTTCATCCTCATTTTGCCTTAGCTTAAACAACTCCTCCTTGTGATCACTCACCCTACAGTAACTCTGGTATTTGTGCAAGAAAACAGTCTCCATTTCTTCCTTGGATGTTATACTTCCTAAACCTAGTCCCATGAACCAGCGCATTGTTGAGTCCTTCAAAGTTGACGGAAAAAGCTTCAACTTTTGATTGTCGTTCTTATAATCATAAGTCTGACATAGGACTTTAAATTCAAAGAGAAATTGGTCAGGGTCTTCCGAAGGCAAGCCACAAAAGGTTGGAAGGAAAGCTGGAGAGATGTTCTTCATGGCAGTATCATTGTCAGCGTCCAATGTGATAGGATAGATAAACATTCTAGGAGGTTGAGGTTCATTGTGGTTAGGTTCAACTCTACGATCTCCCATGGTGTTTAGAAGGGTATGTTCCTCAAAAACAACTTCCTCAATATCTGGCTACTCAACTGGTAAATAATGGAAAGCCTCAGGTGGAGTAGGCTCAAATAATTCTTCGAAAGTGTGGTCGTCTGAGCCTTGGGCTTCCCTAGGTATGATAGGTACATATTTTGGGGGGGTTTTTGGTATAAAACGTCCATGGGGGCCTCTTTTCCTGACCATGCAGAAAATAAAGCCAACTAAGATATTTTTGGCATAAAACTGAGTTATTCAAACCGTCTCCTAATAACACTTTTAAACAAAAAGACTTTCAAAGGCTTTTTAAGAAACCTCCTCGACAATGACGCCAAAAAGTGATAGGCTGTCGTTAGGTCCTACTACTTTAAAATAATTGAATGTCAATTGTCGACCGGGTAGTGTCCAAGGCAGTTTGCAAAAGGAGATTATTCAAACAACTCATTTTATATTTTCAATTTTTCTTTTAAACTACAGAAGTTGGGACTAAACCAAAGCCATTACTACTTAACTTCGAAAATGATCTTACTCTAAGAAAATAAAGGAAAGCTAAATTAAAAATCATAAGACAAATAATCTAGAAAACATTACTACTAAACTAGAAAGTATAGAAATAAGTAGACTAAATAACTGGTAAACTACGGAAGCAGAAAAGTAAGGAAACAAACAATTAAGCATCTTCTAACAACAAAGAAATATTATCACTACAGAAGAAAGACTTATACAAATTAAAGACAAAGGTGCTCCGGAACAACTTAACTAAACTCTTCAACAACTTGCTATTTTCTACTGAACAACAATTTATCTTAAGCAAAGGAAATAACTTAATCAACATGATACTTATCTATCTAGACTAACTCCCCTCGAGTGGCCAGCTCGCGGGCTAGTACTTCGTCTTTAACTCACATAAACTACAAATGTTCAAATCCTCTTATGAAATAAAGTCTCCATCATTGCATTCAATAGTTACCAATAAACAAAAACCAGATAACTCATTGCACAGTGATTTGTAAATCCATGTAAACAACATAACGATACTTTTTCTTTGACTGTTTTATTACTTATAAAATTATAGTTTTATAGATAAATTTCTAACTAGATCCTAAATTTACGATGGCATGGATAGCCATTGAAAAAGTCTTCCTTAATCTCAAAACTAACTTGATGTCTTTAAAGCTTCTTAAAACATGCAGAAGGCTTGAGAAGAGCCATAAAGTTTTAAACAACCGAATTAAAAGAACTAAAACTGAATCTTCGGTGCATCATCCAGGCTTCAAGGAGTGGGTTCGCAGCATCACTTTGAGGCATGTGCTGGCTAATTTTTGTAATAGCTGCATGATGACCTGTTAATCCCTACAACAACACTCAAATCAACCCATTAAACCTGCTTTGGACAATTTCCTCAATTGATTAAAAGAAAGAAAGAAAGCATATTTTTTCTAAAAATAAGTAATTACTTCTTCTAAAGTTTAATAAATTGGCACATGCTTAGGATTGAATTAGCAATAATGAGCTTTCCAAATCTTATTATGATGAGGTTATTTTCACCTCATCAGGACATTTGAGATGAAGATATCTACCAGTTCCTTTTCAAGAATGGGCCATTTGCGTCAACTAGCTTTGTGCCTCCATATTTGTAGATAAGAGTTTAACGAATCTCCTTGAATCTATTTGATTGTGTATAGATTTATGATGGAAATGCCTTTCTCTATGTTGAATGAGAAGTGGCTTATGAACTAGCTAAATAGTTCATCTAAGGTTTTAATTCCTAGTGGCAGATGGGAAAACCACTCCATAGTATGACCTGTAAGGTTGCATGGAAAGGGCCTCATGAGGTAAGCGTCATTGTTTTATTAGGTCAGGCATGTCATAATGTGTGAGGAGGAAAATCATAGAGCGTTAAAAAAAAAAAATAATAAAATAGAAGCTAATCTAAATAAAAAACACTAATCTAGATCTATTCCTTCACTCACAAAATGAAATTATAAACCTAAATAATTCAAAAGCGTTATTGAAACAAGACAATAAATATGAATTCAAAACCATACAATCTTACCATCTAGTGTCAGAGTGTATTCATGAAGATGTGGTTGCTTGTATTAATGTGGAGCCTCCATTGTTGCATTGTGAGAGCTTTGAAGAACGATATGTGTGTTTCATCAAAGATGTTGGTTGAAGCTTTGTCAATGGTGACTTGACATTACTTCATTGTGAAAATTATGTTGAATCTTCAATCCTTTTTTATGAGGAAAGAGGTTTGTTATATAGAAATAAGGATTTGAAATGAACGATCAGGATTGTGTAGTAGAATATCTTAATTGACGGTCGAAAGATGTTGAGAGGATTTAGATGGGAATAATCTATGCAAAATAGATTATGTAATTGATGTGATTGAGGAATAGATTGATCAGTTAGGAATATAGATTGATCAGTCAAGAGTTAGATTAATTATTTAGGAATATAGATTGATCAGTCAAGAATTAGATTGAGCAATCAGTGGGATTGAATAATAGATCAATATGTTAGGAAGTAGATTGAACAATTAATGTTTATTAATTTTCTCAATGAGGGAAGTGGCTGAGAATGATTAATTAATTGATTTGATTAATTAATTCCTTTTGGAGTTGAACGTGCAAATCAAGTTTGACTTTTGCAAACAAAGTTGCAATAGTTTGGTTTGATTTTTGATGATGATTTGAATAGTTTATTCAAATTATGCAAATTCAGAGGGAAAGTGATTTAATTAAATTATTATGATTTAATAATTCAATCGACTTAGAGGAATAAAGTGAATTAGCGAGATAATTAAATAATTGGTGATTATTTAACTAATCAAGATGAATAAAGTGAGATTAGGACTTTATTAAATAAATGCAATTTATTTAATTGATTGATTTGATGAAAAAGTGAATTAATTAAATAAAGACATTTTTTCATTTAATAGAGGAAATTAAGGTTTTAGGACTTTATTGAATAAATGTAATTTATTTAATTAGTCAAAAATGATAAAAATGTGAATTAATTAAATAATGTCATTTTAGTCAATTAATAGAAGAATTTAGGGTTTTTGATGCAATTGATGTGAAATGCAGTTATATTCGATAATAATGATGTCAATGATGTGAGAATGTCATTTTAATTGTGCGATAAGTGTTAGGTCAATTTTACATGTCTATAGATGTGTTATATATTGTGCTTCACATTTATTCATGCTTGAAGATATGCTCATGCGGTTTGGATGTGATGATCAGAAGCCTTTGAAGGTGTTCTATCTAGAGTTTTAGGTTCTAGATCATGCGGCAATAAAAGATGTGTTTGATAGTGTCTAGCCTCTAAAGAGGGATATTTGAGAGAAATGGAATTGTTCTGCATTTCTTCATGCTAAAGTTTCTTGTCTTGTAGATTTGGTAGTGTGCTAATGATGCTTGCATCAATCTTCCCTTGGATGGTTGGTGTTTAGCTATTCCATAAGCTTGGTTCACAAGTTATATCTCAGTGGCAGTTTGACTAGTTGCACATGATGATAGCATTTTCAGTCTCATATGTTTGCACCGGTGATTTTGAATATTTTTTTGGTGTTGGAATATTCCAAGATATTATGTAATGTTTCTATGTGGTCCAAAAGATGTTTTCAGACCTGGTGAAGTGTGTATGTGGTTGCATGGTAGTGTTAATGTCGGTTTGGCCAACCTAGCGTGTTAGCGCTATTTATGGATGTGCTTCATGGATAGTAGAAGCCTAGTGTAGCATTTCAGTGTAGATTTGGGTCTTGGTTAACCCTTGGTGTGGTCCACCTTCACTTCTTTCGATCGTCGAAGTGTTTGGTGTTGACCTATTTGGTGGTTGCATGTTTGAGGTGCATACATTTCATTGAAGCCAACTTGGAGAAGGTTATTCATGGTTGTGGATGATATATATGCAAGGTCAATTGTTGGAGAAGTGTGTGATGTATGGTGTGGTATGAAATGATGTATGTGTGAGAAAATGTTATGATCTAAGTGTGATCATGAATGGCTAAGACTACCAGAAGCATCGAGTAGAAGGTGTCTACAATTCAATGTGCCTAAAGTTGCTAGAAGTAATGATCTGAAGGTTGCAGATGGTTGTGGTGGACTCTCCTATTGCTCTAAGGTAGTGAACCTCCTTGTAATAGTATCTTTCTATTCTTTTGTATTATGGAAGAAGTGATCTTCTTGGGTGGTGATCCTTTCTTTCTTTTAGACAACGAGCCTCTTGTAATTGGTGTTGATATTCATATAGTGAGCTAATCCTCATCATGGTTTTTCCATTACTAGGTTTTTCTATGTAAAATCTAGTGTTCTATTGTGTATGGTTGTTGATGTGTTGATATTTCATCTGTTTACATTCATGTTGATGCTTAATAAGGGTTTGAAGATTAATAAGGCTTTAAAGGTTTTAATGCACAACTAATTCACCCCCCTCTCAGTTGTCATGTGTGTCTAATAATTGGTATTAGAGCAAAGGTTCCTTGGAAGAATCTTAACCAATTGAGGTAGATCCGGATGGTGCACAAGAATGGTGTCAAAGTCCTTATGTTCAATGGAACAGATTATGCCTTCTAGAAAGCAAGGATGGAAGCCTTTCTTGTCTCATTAGGGTTTGGAGTGTGGAAATCAGTTGAAGATTGATATACTATGCCTACTACTCCTTCGACAAGTGAAGATGATATCAAGGATTATGAGGATAATGAAAAATCAAGGAATGCTATTTTGAGTGGGCTTTCTAATTTAGAACTTGTGAAGGTGATAAGCTACAAAACTGCTAAACAAGTATCAGAGAAGTTGAAAATAATTTATGAAGGAGATTCTAAGGTTAAGCAAGCAAAGATGTAGAATTTCAAAGCCAATTTTGAAACCCTAAGGATTTCAGAGGATGAATATATTGCATGGTACATGCTAAGGGTGGATGAAATTGTCAATATCATCAATGAACTTGATGGAAAACTGGAGGAAAGTGAAATTATGAAAAAGATATTGAGAACCCTTCCTAAATCTTATAGTGTTAAAGTTTTTGCTATTGGGGAAGCTCAGAATCTGGATCAATATTCTAGAGAACATTTTTTTGGTGCTTTAACTACTTTTGAATTATGAGAGTTTGATAAAGATGCTTCAAGAAAAGAAATTGCTTTTATAGTCGGCAAGAAAGAGAGGAATGATGAATCTGATTTGAATGATCTTGATGAAGTGGAAGCAAATTTTGTAAGATTGAAAAAGGGCACTGGCAAATACATAGGTAAGTTACCCTTCAAATGTTTGAATTGTAGTAAGATAGGTCATTATGCTTCAAAATGTCCAAGCAAAGTTTCAAATGAAAAACATAAAGATCATAAAGGTAAATCTTTCAAGAAGAGTTATTATATTAAAGAAGACAATGGTACATCTAATGATGAGGAATCAAACTATCCTTATGATGGAAGTGATAAATGCTTGTTCATGGCTTTGAATGTTGGAACTAATTCTACTAAACTTGAAAGATGTGTGAAGGAAACTACTCCAAAAACATGTCATAGTATTTAAGGAACTATGTTGACTGCATTTCATGCAAGAGAGGAGAGAAACTACTGGATAATTGATAGTGGATGCTCAAATCATATGGCAGGTGATAAGAGTAAGTTTTTTAAACTTGAGAAATATGATGGTGGTCTTGTTAAGTTTGGTGATGCCACATTTGCTAAGATATGTGGAAAAGGTTCAATTAATTTTAATGGCAAGCATAAGACAAATGATGTTCTTTATGTCAAAGGTCTCCAACATAATCTTCTTAGTGTAGGAAAAATGTGTAACAAAGGATACAATCTAGTTTTTTAGGATGATGGTTGTGAAATCATAAAAGGAATTTTTAGAACTTTGGTTGTTGCAAGAATGAGGACATAAGGGAATGTTTATCATCTCAAAGGTGATGGTGGTAAGTGCTTTATGACTCAAATCAATAAAAGTTGGATATAGCACAAAATAATATGTCGTATCAATTTTGATAGCCTGGTGAAGATCAACTCTACTCATGCTATGAGAGACCTGCCAATAATTACAAAGCCTATCAATATAATTTGCAAAGAGTTTCGGTTTGGAAAATAGACAAAGAAGAGGTTCAAAACTAAAGAATACTCTACTACCAAACCTTTGGAGTTGGTGCATACAGGCCTATGTGGACCTACCAGAACAAGAAGCTCTCAAAGTGATAGGTATTTTATGTTGTTAATAGATGATTACTCTAGAATGACTTGGGTGACATTTCTCAAAGAAAAATTAGAAGCTCTAGACATTTTTAAAGCATTTAAATCTATGGTTGAGAATGAAATGGATTTGAAAATAAAGTGTTTGAGGTCTGACATAGGTGGTGAGTTCACCTCCAATGATTTTAATAGTTTTTGTGAAGATCATGGGATAAAAAGATATTTATTAGCTCCTAGGACTCCTCAGTAGAATGGGGTTATGGAGAGGAACAATAGGACTATTCAAGAAGTGGGAAGAACCATGTTGAAAGAAGCAAATCTACTAGATTTCTATTAAAGAGAAATAATTCATACTATAGTCTACATTCTCAACATAGGTCAAGCAAGAGTGAAAAGTTCAAAGACCCCCTATGAGCTTGGGTATGGAAAAAATCCTACTGTAACATATTTTAGAGTGTTTGGAAGCAAATGTTATATCAAGAGGGATGAAGAAAATGTTAGTGTTTCTTAGATCAGATTAGATAACAAATTATTCAATAGAAATGCAACACATAAGACAATGAACACAACAAGATACCCTGGGAAAACCCTCCTACTCGAGGGAGAAAAACCCAGCAAATGATTCTCTTCTATATATGATAATATAGTGATAGAAATCTGCTTACAACATAGCCCAACAATGACTGATGTTTTCACACTTTTCCTTGATGCTTAGATACAAATGAATCTGCTCTTCCTTGAAAACAGTCTGCTACTACAGGAATGATGATCTGCTGCTCAAGTATGAACTTCTTCTAGGAATGCGAATTATGATGAATAACCTTGATTTCTGTTCTTCCTGAATTATGCGAATTTCTGCTCTTAAGGTAATTGCGAACTTCTTCCTTAAATACTTCACTTGTAACAATAACAAACTGACCTTCTATTTATACAACACAAGGCGCCTCTTGACTTAGGTCGGCCTCTATACAATAAATGATAAATAAAGGAACATGAAGTCGGCTCAAGGAAAGTGCGAACTTATAAGGGTCGGCTTCTTTATATATATAAATTGTCTTTCTTGGGAAGTGCAGATCGAAGCTGCAAATAACATCAACACTCCCTCTCAGCTAGGGATGAACTTCCATCTGCACAAGACACATCATATTAGAATGAAAACAAAATAGAATATCACCTCAATGTGATGTTGTCACCTCAACGTGACTTTTACCATGGCTCTCCCAGAGAGTGATACATAAGCACAAAATAAAAATCATCACAGATTCCCTCACGTGATGCTGTCATGGAGTCACACACATGACATCCACCATAGCTTCTCCCAGAGGGTGGAAACAAGGGCTTTCACCTCAACTCTCTCTCAGCAGAGAATTGCATTATCAAGGGCTTACACCTCAACTCTCTCTCAGCAGAGAATTGCATTATCAAGGGCATGCACCTCAACTCTCTCTCAACAGAGAATTGCATTATCAAGGGCTTACACCTCAACTCTCTCTCAGCAGAGAATTTCATTATCAAGGGCTTGCACCTCAACTCTCTCTCAACAGAGAATTGCATTATCAAGGGCTTACACCTCAACTCTCTCTCAACAGAGAATTGCATTATCAAGGGATTTCACCTCGAACTTCTCTCAAGGAAGAACTCATTAAATAAAGGAACACTGATACTGAGACTCCCTCTTGATCCTGGCTTCAGAGATTGCAAGGAAGAATTCTGGAGATGTACTCCCTCTAGCCACCAACTCAGTCCCTCTAGTGTTTACTCCCTCTTGATCATTTCTTTGGTTGACATGACTTCTTCACAAGATGCCTCAAGATTTTCATCACTAAGTAATCTCTTATCATCTTCTTCTCCCTAAACCTGTCCAGGAAGCATTTTAGATAGAGATTACTAATAGTCCATAATTATCCAAAGAAATATCAAGATTAGAATTGTACAGGTTATATCATGAATGAAATTTTTCAAAGATCTTATGCTAGTGAACACAACACAATTCAAGAGAATCTATTATCTCTCTTAATTACAAGATCCAAAGAATAAATAAATGATATAACTCAGCAACCAAAGAATACTTATCTTTTTAACTATTCTGATAGGTCCAAATGCTGGACATAGTGAGATACGTTGTACTTGAGCTCAGATCAATCCGTATCCTTTACAATTTGAACACAATGACGACCTGAAAGGTAAATTGACTTCAAGAGATATCTCCAGCCATCAATATAATCTAATGATTGCAAGCTATGACCCAAGCTTGATCATTTCTTCATTCGGTATGACTTCGATATCCAATCTTTCCAGATGCATATTGCTTGATGCTCAAGTTATCTCAATGTTAGAGCATGAATTAATAAAAACAATTCATGAACATTATTCAACCATGCAATACTTATCTCATGGATTAAAAAAAATCTCCTGAGTAATAGATAATTAATTGATTAATCATGACATGTCTTTCTTTCAATTTCACAGAAGAGCTAATCTCAGCAAAATAAAAGACAAACTTCACAAATTGGCATGATCCTACTTGCAATTAATAAATCTAAAGAATCTTATTACAGTGATCACTATTTACTAGTCACACATAATCCTAAGTAAATAATGTCAAAATTGCATAACTCAACAATTTGAATTTTACCCTAGAATAGTAAATACAAAAAAAACAAAGAATACTTATCTCTTAAATATTCAGAAGAGTGGACACCGTATGATATGTTGTTCTTGCGCTTAGTACACAACCTTCACAGCTTGAACATAGGCCCATGACTAGAGTAGAAATTCACTAGAATCATTTTGGGGAGAGATCTCAACCACATCCGCAAATGAAGCATGCTGATTAGGCCTGGTAGGACAATCCCTCGCATAGTGACCAAATTTGTCACATTTAAAGCATTGAACACGAGAGAGGTCCCATTTCTTCTTGAATGCAGGAGCACCATCTGACCCATTATCTCGATTCCTTTTAAAGAATCCTTTCTTCCAAACTTTTCCTTTCTTTGATGAATGAGAGGCGAGAACATGTAACTCTTCATTCTTTGAACTTTGACCAATGCCCCTTGCCGTTAGTCTCGACTCCTCTTGAATGCAGTCAATCCTCAATCGATCAAACTTGGGAAGTTCAGATCTTGCACTGATTCCTTGAATGAACGCCTCCCATGAAAGCGGAAGACCATTGAGAGCAATCATGGTCAAATCCTTGTCATCAACAATATGACCAATGGTAGAGAGTTGATCTCTCAATTCGGAAATCTTCATGAAGTAGGTGATGACAAACTCTTCTTCCGCCATCTTAATGTGAAGTATTTGTTGCTTCAAGGTTAGAGCACGACTGGTGTTGTTGATTTCGTACATCTCTTCCAATGTTTTGAACATCTCCCTTGCAGTATCCAACTTGAAGACAATTGGTACAATATGATCCTTGACGGAATCAACCAATACTTTCTTTGCCCTAGTGTCTTTCTTTCTCCATTGCAGCTTCTCTTCTTCCCCCTCAGGTTCGGGAACTTTTGTTTTCACAAACTCAGCCAAATCATTCTCTTCCAAGGTTAGCATGAACCTGAACCTCCATGATGTGTAGTTCGAGATCCCTTCGAGTCTATCCTTGATTTTTAGACCGTTCACCATCTTGAGAAAATTAGAAGGTAGACTGAAAAAAAACAATGAGGGTTGCAAACTAACAGATCTGAATCTGATCACGATCTTTTTCACACCCGCTCTGATACCATGTTAGTGTTTCTTAGATCAGATTAGATAACAAATTATTCAATAGAAATGCAACACATAAGACAATGAACACAACAAGATACCTTGGGAAAACCCTCCTACTTGAGGGAGAAAAACCCAACAAATGATTCTCTTCTATATATGATAATATAGTGACAGAAATCTGCTTACAACATAGCCCAACAATGACTGATGTTTTCACACTTTTCCTTGATGCTTAGATACAAATGAATCTGCTCTTCCTTGAAAACAGTCTGCTGCTACAGGAATGATGATCTGCTGCTCAAGTATGAACTTCTTCTAGGAATGCGAATTATGATGAATAACCTTGATTTCTGTTCTTCCTGAATTATGCGAATTTCTGCTCTTAAGGTAATTGTGAACTTCTTCCTTAAATGCTTCACTTGTAACAATAACAAACTGACCTTCTATTTATACAACACAAGGCGCCTCTTGACTTAGGTCAGCCTTTATACAATAAATGATAAATAAAGGAACATGAAGTCGGCTCAAGGAAAGTGCGAACTTATAAGGGTCAGCTTCTTTATATATATAAATTGTCTTTCTTGGGAAGTGCAGACCGAAGCTGCAAATAACATCAACAGAAAACTTAGGAAAGTTTGATGCAATATTAGATGAAGGAATTTTCCTTGGATATTCTATAAAGAGAAAGGAATACATGTGCTACAATAAAAGGCTAAAGAAGATAGTTGAAAGTGTCAAAGTGGATGAAGAATCACATTAGAGATCAATGTTGATAGAAGGATGTGAATCTAATGAACCCCATTGCAAATAAGAAGAAAAAGAAGAAGAGAAAGAAAAGGAGATGCTAGTGGAAGAGGAAGAAGCTTTAGAAAAGAATCATAAGACTCCTAATTATGTGCAAAAAAATCATTCTGAGGATCAAATAATTGGAGACAAAAGCAAAGGTGTGTTGACAAGAAGAAAAGCTTCTATGGTAGAGGAATAGGCAAAATTTTGTTTACTTTATGAAGTAGAACCTAAAACAGTTACTAAAGCTTTCTAGGATGAAAATTGGATCAAAGCTATGGAAGAAGAGCAAAGGCATATTAAGAAGAATCAGACATGGGAACTGGTCCTGAGACCAACAAACAAGAATGTGATTAGAACCAAATGGGTTTTTAGGGACAAATTGAATGAGAATGGAGAAGTTATCAGAAACAAGGCTAGGCTTGTGTGTAAAGGCTACTCACAAGTGGAAGGAATAGATTTTTGAAGAGAATTTTTCTCCAGTAGTAAGAATGGAGGCTATTGGGATGATTTTGGCTTTTGCAACACAAAGATTTTAAACTATATTAGATGGATGTAAAGTTTTTATTTTTAAATGGTCAGTTAGAAGAAGAAGTGTGCATTGAACAATCAGAAGGTTTTTAGTTATCAGAAGCCCCTGACATAGTCCGTAGGTTGAAAAAGGCATTATATGGAATCAAATAGGCTCCTAGGGCCTAGTATGCAAGAATGGGCAAGTACTTATTGCTATAGGGATTCAAAAAGGGTACTGCATATAGAAATTTTTACTTCAAAGTTGAGAAAGACCAAGTCTTGATTGTGGTTGTGTATGTTGATGACATAATCATTGGAGGAAATGAGGGATTGTGTAAAAGGTTTGAAAAGGAGATGCAAAATGAGTTTGAAATATCAATGTTTGGGGAGATGAATTTATTCCTTGGGCTATAAATCAGTCAATCGAAAAAAGGTATATTCATTACACAATCAATATATGTTAAGGAAATATTAAAGAAGTTTGGAATGAAGGACTCTAAACCAGTGTGTAATCCCATGGTTACTGGTTGTAAATTGAGAAAAAATGATGAATCTCCTAAGATAGATCAGACCAAGTATAGATCTATGATTGGTGGATTACTATATCTAACTACAATTAGATCGAATATCATGCATGTAGTATGTCTTATGGTGAGATTTCAAGAAGATCCTAGAGAATCACATGTGGCAGCAATCAAAAGGATATTCAAATATTTGAAGAGCACTCTAGACTATGGTTTATGGTATTCTAAGGATACTAACTTTTCTTTGAGTGCTTATATAGATGCAGATTGGGTAGGTTGTGTGGATGATAGAAGAAAAACAAGTGTAGGTTCTTTATTCATTGGAAATAGACTAGTTTCTAGTTGAGTGAGAAGCAAGCTTCGGTATCATTATCTACTGCAAAGGTAGAATATATTGCTACAAAATCTTATTACACAAAGGTGTTGTGGATGAAGAAAAAATTGAAAGATATCAGAGTATTATATGATGAACCTATCTCTATCTTGAGTGATTATACAATTGCTATCAACATTTCAAAAAATCTAGTAATACATTCAAGAACAAAGCATATCTCTATTCGGTATCACTTTCTAAGAGAGAAAGTTGTTGAGAATGAAGTAAATTTGGAGTATGTTCCTACAAAGGATCAAATAGTAGACGTTTTCAAAAAGGCTCTTCCAAAAGATACATTTGAGCATCTTAGAAATAAGCTAGGGGTTATTGCCCTTCCTTCTTTCAACTAGATGCACAATATGGTACATCTGTCCAGGGGTGCAATTCAAGATGAATTCTTTGTCCTGAACTGATGAAGGCTATCTGTCAGGGGGAGTAGGTAGTAGTGTCTGTGATTGGTGCAGTCAGGGAGAGCATATATTGTACCTAAAAGTGGGAGAGAGAGAGATAAGTGAAGTATGTAGGTGTTTCCCTTTTCCATTGATGTCCAAGGGGGAGAGTGAAGTTTAAAAAACATAGGAAAAGAGGAGAGAGTGAAGTCTAAAAAATGCAGGGAAAGAAATGTCCAAGTAAGGGGGAGAGTTGCTTGAATGTTGGAGATACATAGTTTCTTTTGTTGGTGATGGTGTTTCAGTAGGTGTTGCCATCAATGATAAAGGGGGGAATTGTTGCACTATGTTGTCATTAGTGTGGTCATTGATGTCAACCTCTAGTGTGGTTATGATGAGCAGGTATTTGTGGTATTGAGTAGGTGTTACAAATGCAATAAGTCACTTGGTTTCCAAGTGCTTTTGATAAAATTTGGATAAAGAGTGTACGAGGTGACAAGGACGTGTTTTGTGTTGTGCTCCACATTTCTTCATACTTGAGGATGTGCTCGCGTAGTTTGGATGTTGACTAGAATACTTTGAAGGTGTTATATCTAGAGTTTCAGGTTTTAGATCGTGTGGCAGTAGAAGATGTGTTTGATAGTGTCTAGCCTATGAAGAGGGATATTTGGAAGAAATGGAATTGCTCCACATTTCTTTGTGCTGAAGTTTCTTATCTTGTAGATTAGGGAATGTGCTATTGGAATGATGGATGCACAGGTGTCCTTGATGAAGCTGCAGTCTTCAATGGAGGACCTTTGCCAGGAAGAAATATTCAACCACAAAGAAAGTATGATAATGGCATTCAAATAGAGATTATATTATGATCTATCAGATATTTTACAAAGAGTACATATGCCTGATTATATAGGCAAGTGCTGAACCTAGAATGCAAAGGATGTTGCCAAGTGTTCAAATCACACTTCATGTGACAACAAGAAACCCTAACCAACTACCTAGGGAATGATAACAAGATGGAGATAAGTTCTAGAAAAGACAACTCATCTTCTAGAAGGGAATCTTATCTCAACAACATTATTAAATGATTAAATGCAACCTAGGACTAATATGATTAATTAAGATCTAAGTTAACTTATGCTAGTGTAATAAATAATTAATTACACTAACACCCCCCCATAAGTGCAACTTAGGGAGGAAATGAAAAATGCAATGATTATGCATCATGATGATGGGTCCCAACTGATGGCCATTTTAGGTACCCATGTACAAAAGATGAAAATGCAACTATCTCCCACAAACGTAGAAAAGGGGAAAACCCAGTGGGAAGAAAACCCCTCTCTGAAAAAGGAGATGAAATGCAGAAAGGTGATGATTGGAGGACTCAACATTATCCCCTCAAGGACAACAATCATCACATGAATATAATATAATCAAAAGCCCCCCATAGGAGGGAAATAGAGAGACTAAATAGCCCCCCCAAAATATGTGGTCACCTACAAAAAAGGTAAGTGTATGTAGACAAAATATTATCCAATGTCGACAAACAACTTTTCTCCCTTTCGGAAGAAACAAAACCATGTAGAGATGCAGGGTAGCTTCCCATTCCGGATAGGAATTGAAGGAAGGAAGGATGTATATGAATGATGATGATGTCTCTAAAAGCTGCTCATGTATCTCCTTGCTTGATGAAGATGAAGATGCCACAACCCACTCAGGTACATACCCAATCAATGTAGAAGGTGACAAATCAGGATGATGCGAAACATGATCCAAAGACTGCAATGTGATGGTTCTTCCATTGAAGGAATAGATGGAGACTTGATTGCCCCCCCATAATGAAGTGTCCTCAAAACCACTGAGAGAAGACTGAAGCCAATCCAAAGGTAGATGCAGAAGAAACTCCGATGAAGATGGAGGAAGTCTCATATATGAAATCTCTAAAGAGAAACCAAGTGCCCCCAAGATAGTCTCAGGATTCCCAATTAAGGCTGAGACAATGAAATGTGGAGACTCAAGGGAAATCTCCAAAGTAAGATCTGAATAGAGGAGTGATATCCTCTCAAGAATGTCCTCCAAACCTGTAGAATTGGCCAAGTCAGCAATCCCTAAAGCAAAGCCATCCTGTGATGTCAAGTCTGGAAAATGGAATGTAGCCATCCTGTGACTTCAGTTGACTGTAGAATATTTTGATAGAAAAATTTTGCAAAACAAATTGCACCACTGGAAATTAGACCAAATTCTCTTTTTGATGATATCTTGTTTGTCGAATTTCGACACCGTGGCGTGAAGATATGGTGATTTGAAAAAATCTGCCCTATTAGGGCCTGTAGTCTAAACAGGTGCAAAAAACAAGCACCTCGGGCCAAAAAAAATGGAGCCCTTGGTCGTTGATAGGACCGCGGGCATAAGACTTGCAAAAAAAAGGACTGCCGCTGGGTGGGGCACTAGCGGAGTGGTGACTGGGCGGTGCCGCTGGGAGCAAGCAGGGCCCTTGGTCATGGATAGGACCAGGGCTGGCGACGAGGGTTCAACGAAGACTCCGATGGTCAAGCGACGGGAACGGTCGCCAGAGGATGTGATAGGTGCCGGTGGAAGTGATGGTCGGTGGGAATGGTTGTCAGAGGATGTGACGTCGGCCGGATGTGACAGGCGCCGATGGTGGGAACGAACGGCGACTGATGTGACAACCTTCTGCAGATTGGTCGATGGGCCGACCAATAATAAATTTGAATATTGCAAAAAAAATGCAATTCAAATTTAAAACAAATAAAATATTAAATCTGCAAAAAAAATACAATGCCAACGAATGGAGAAATATGAAGCCGATGGAGATTAATAACCCGCAGAAAAAATTTAAACAATGCCGACTTAGGAATAAAATACCAGTCGCCCAGAGAATGAAATTTTTGTAAGAACTATAGGAAAATTTATCCGTTTTTGAAAATAAAAATTGCCCAATGACTTAATTTTTTTTTGCCATAATGGAGGACAAAAAGGGGAAATTTTATTTCTACAAAAGCTGTACGGATCGTACAAAATGCAAAAAACCCTAGATACCTCAAATGGCTCCCGGATGAAATATGTCTAAATTGGACGAATGGGCAGGCGATCCTAGGGTTTTGAGGCCTTCTGAAGACAATGGAAAGCTCAAATCTGACTCAATCTACTCCAAAAATCAGCTTGGTCCCCGGGTGGAACCAATTAGCCCGCAAAGAAAACCCTTACGCCTGCAAAGAATCTCACTAGCCAAACTTTCTTGATCCTAGGATGAACCTTCACTGGAATAGCTTTGATACCATGTTGGAATGATGGATGCACAGGTATCCTTGATGAAGCTGTAGTCTTCAATGGAGGACCTTTGCCAGGAAGAAATATTCAACCACAAAGAAAGTATGATAATGGCATTCAAATAGAGATTCTATTATGATCTATCAGATATTTTACAAAGAGTACATATGCCCGATTATATAGGCAAGTGCTAAACCTAGAATGCAAAGGATGTTTCCAAGTGTTCAAATCACACTTCATGTGACAACAAGAAACCCTAACCAACTACCTAGGGAATGATAACAAGATGGAGATAAGTTCTAGAAAAGACAACTCATCTTCTAGAAGGGAATCTTATCTCAACAACATTATTAAATGATTAAATGCAACCTAGGACTAATATGATTAATTAAGACCTAAGTTAACTTATGCTAGTGTAATAAATAATTAATTACACTAACATGTGCTAATGATGCTTGTATCTCTCTTCCCTTGGATGGTTCGGTGTTCAATTGTTCCACAAGCTTGGTTCATGAATTGTATCTCAGTGGCAGTTTGAGTAGTTGCATGAGATGATAGAATTTTCAATTTCATGTGTTTGCACCAATGATTTTGGATATTTTGTTGGTGCTGGTATATTCCAAGATATTGTGTAATGTTTCTATGTGGTCTACAAGATGTTTTTGAACCTAGTGAAATATGTATGTGGTTGCTTGGTAGTGTTAATATCGATTTGGCTAACCTGGCATGTTAGCGCTATTTGTGGATGTGCTTCATGGATTTTGGAAGCTTGGTGTAGAATATCAATGTAGATTTGGGTCTTGGTTAACCCTTGGTTTTGTCCACCTTCACTTCTTTCGACTATGGAAGTGTTTGGTGTCGACCTATTTGGTAGTTGCATGTTTGAGGTGTATACATTTCATTGAAGCTGACTTGGAGAAGGTTATTTGTGGTTATGGATGATATATATGCAAGTTCAATTGTTGGAGAAGTTTATGATGGATGGGGTGGTATGAAATTATGTGTGTGAGCAAGTTTTGTGATCTGAGTGCAAGTATGAACGACTAAGAATACTAGAAGCAGTGAGTAGAAGGTGTCTATATTTCAGTGTGCCTGAAGTTGCTGGAGGTAGTGGGCTAAAGTTTGTGGATGGTTTTGGTGGATTCTCCTATTTCTTTGAGGTAGTGAGCCTCCTTGTAATAGTCTCTTTCTATTCTCTTGTATTCTGGAAGAAGTGATCTTCCTGGGTAGTGAGCCTTTCTTTCTTTTGGGCAATGAGTCCTTTGGGTAGTGAGCCTCTTGTAATTGGGTTGATATTCATATAGTGAGCTAATCCTCACCATATTTTTTCCCTGATTAGGGTTTTCCACATAAAATATGATGTTCTATTGTGTATGGTTGTTGATGTGTTGATATTTTATTTTTTTGCATTCATGTTGATGCTTAATAAGGGTTTGAAGATTAATAAGGGTTTGAAGGTTTTAATGCAAAACTGATTCACCCCCTATCAGTTGTCTTGTGTGTCTAAAATGTGATGACATAATCGAGATATGGGAATGTTACGAGATGAATCCATACAAGAATATACCACTTGTACACATATTATTACATTTTAAGTACTCTAAATGAAGCAAACCCAAAACATAAGGGAAAGGAGCATGGCATGCAATTTTCACCATTACATTTTTCTCTCACTTTGATGTGCATGTGAATTACTAGGTGGATAAATGTCAAAGTAAAGAAAGTATTTAATATGGAAATTAAATGTTTTTTCAAACCCAAATTATACAAATCTCTTGCAATTTGTTTGATTACAATCCCTTGTTACCTTCTTGAGCATGGTCCCTTCTACATTTTTATTTGGATGATCCACCTACTTCTTGAATAGGTGTCCCTCATTCCTTTCTATCAATCATTCTTATCTTTGAGCCTTGGAAAGTCCTTTTTGTACCCACAAGACTCTTTTTTCTTAGTTTCAAGAGGAAAGACACTCACAAAGTCTTTTTCCCTTAAACTTTCATGTCTTCATTTTATTTCCTTCAATAATTTCCCACCTCATTCCCTTGGTAAAAAAATTTGGTTACCAATGCCTACTTAATGGTGTGTTTTTTCACCAATAATTGATTATTGAATTTGATCGTGTAAATAAAATTTTATGTGCATACCTTTTATTTGCTTGGGGCCTACCTTGTTCATTTTTCCTTAGTGGAAGTTTTTGATGGTGTCAATGACTCCTATTCATGATCTCAAGGATAATTCTACATAAGTCTAATATTTTGGAGGGACTTGTAAGAAATAATTTAGAAGTGAACAAGGAAACAGATCAAAAACACAAGACTCCTATTCCAAACTACTACAAACCTCAAATAGTGCTCAACAAAGGAATGCAAACAAAAGAAATAAAACAATCAAAGAAATATTACCAATAACACTTCAACGTTAAATGATTTGATCCAATGTTAATCAGTATGTGGATGCTCTTTGCTAGAAAGTTACCTATTTTGACAACATATACTTAGCTCAAAGTGTGATGATATGAAAATGGATGAGAGAGTGCCTCAATTTATAGTATTTTGGAAGAGAAAATGGATGGTTGAGATGTGATGGAGAGATCAAGAATGTAGGATGAATGAGAGGATTTCCCTAGGATCAAGGAGAGAATAGAGGGTCGAGATGGAGTTGGAATGTGAAGGATCAAATGAATTTACTAAATTTAGTTAGTTGCAACCATGAGAGAGATAAGGGACAAGTGTACCTAAGAGTCCTTTATTGTTGGAATTGGTGGAGAGAATATTGGAACCATGAGGAATAATGTTCATGTGTCCTTTATTTTTGGGATTGGTGCAAGGAATAAAACCATAATTATAAAATAATATTATTTAATTATTTTAGCCATGTGTGAGGTAGAAAATAGGTGTAAATAATAATTATTTATTTATTTATGTGAGAAGAGATGGAAAAGGGGGATAATTAAATAATAACATTATTTAATTAAGTGGGAGACTTTTGATGAAGGGGACTTGTCTAGGTAATGTGTTTGGTTGATTAGGACTAGGAAAATATTTAGGTGTCTACATTTTGACTCTCTTTGATATAATTTCGTGACTAAGTGGTATTATGTCAATGAATGAAAAGTAGGATGGGATGGAGCTTCATTGGTAGGTTGTCTCAGTTGCTTAGGGATGATGGAAGTGATGAACCCTCATGAGAACTAGTGGGTGAAATGGAACTCAGGAGGTCCCTTGAAAAGACAATGGATGATAAGAAGATGTGTCATGATTGATAAACTAAAATAAGTTAAATCATATTGGGATAATGTACATGTCATGGATATAAATATGAAGATGAATGAGGATTGAGAATATTAATTGATGATGTTGAGATGATTAGATGATATAATTCTAGATTGCATAGCTATACATGTTGGATGATGAGATCTCACAAGGATGTAGTGCAACTAAAATGACACTTGATGTTGGTGTATGGATAAAGGATGGTAAATGGTAAAAATGGATGAGTGATAAATATTGTCATAGTAAGTTCACATGCAAAGAGAAATATTTTATTTGTTGTAGCACTTAGAATTATACACCATGATATAAGGGATCACGATGATGTGTCATATACATATGGACTAACACAAAAATATAGAAGGTCTAAATAACATAGTGATCCAAGAGACACTTTGTTAAGGCATGCCATCATATCAAGGATGCAACTATGACAGTGATGTATGGAACACTAGGACTATAGGCACCAAACAAACACAAACCCATATAGAAAAGCAATCAAAAACATGTAGAAAACATGAGTTGGTATCCAATGACATGTTGAAGCAAAGGGTGTATGGGAATATGGGATGGGGGAACAAAAATTGGTTAGTGAGGATCCAAGAATTAATGAGTAGGATTGAATTAGATTTTCCCATGGTCAAGCTATGAGTTGTAAATTGTTTCGATGACAATGATGATAGAATTGTTGACAATGGAAAAAATGAAAGGATAGTGTTGTTAATGATGAGAACAACACAAATATTGGGAATGATATATATTGACAATGATAATTGGATTAATTTTAGATAAAACACAACTTGTAGCAAGATAAGGAACAAAGCTTAAGGATTTTTTATATGGATGTGAGATCTTGAGTGGGGTATGTTTGGATTTACGTGCTTACATACATATTAAGTGTTTTAGGGATCATGATATTTATTGGGAATGTGTTTTCATTTTTTATCATATTTATGGTGGAACCAATGACAAGGGATAACTGAAGCTAGAGACAAGGATGAAGGTGGTTTACATGGAATGGTTAACGGATTAGATGGGATGGAGATAATATGGATTAATGGAGGGATTTAAGGGGAGATTTCCAAGGACTAAATCATAGAGGATTAACATGTTTTCATCCTATACAAGGGTTGGGTAGTATTATGTAGGCATTGAAGTGATGATAAATGATGTGTGGCCAAAGAATGGCTATGCTAAGAGTTTCCAAAAGTATGCATTAAGTACACACCCCAAATATTTGTTAAGATCAAGGTAGGTAGGGAAGATGGATGAGGCATGACTAAATGGATATGGCGGATGGGTATTTGATGGAATGGATGATAAAACTTACCACCAATTAGAAGGTTCACATAGATAGTTGGTTTACATATGACACCCATGAATGGGTTTCCATCATGGTACCTAGAGACAAGGATGAAGGTGGTTTACATGGAATGGTTAACATATTAGATGGGATGGAGATAATATGGATTAATGGAGGGATTTAAGGGGAGATGCCCAAGGACTAAATCATAGACTATTAACATGTTTTCATCCAATACAAGGGTTGGGTAGAATTATGTACGCATTGAAGTGATGATAAGTAATGTGTGGCCAAAGGATGGCTATGCTAAGAGTTTCCAAAAGTATGCATTAAGTACACACCCCAACTCTTTGTTAAGATCAAGGTAGGTAGGGAAGATGGATGAGGCATGACTAAATGGATATGGCGGATGGGTATTGATGGAATGGATGATAAAACTTACCTCCTATTAGAAGGTTCACATAGATAGTTGGTTTACATATGACACCCATGAATGGGTTTCCATCATGGTACTTTCCCAAGGCACCACAAGAAGTGGTTTTCACCATTGAATGGATTATTTATCTTTACTATTTTTTTACTTTTTATTTTTATTTTTTGATTTTTTTGATTTTGTAATTTTTATTTTTCTTTAAAATTTTGGAATTTTGAGCTACTCTCAATGTATTTTTGCTTTAGATATCACATGCACGGAAATTTTATGTAGTTGATATAGATGCTTCGATCATGACATGCCAATAGTATTTTTCCTTACATAGTTTCTTTGCCAAAATCTTTACACTAGTATACAATTAACAACTATGATGATGCTCTTTGATAGTTGGGTTGGCCTTGTCTAAATATAAGCATTTCGATAGAGTGCCATCATAACTCTTGTGGAAAAGTGTTGTTACAAGAATGTGGTGGATTTTAGGTTTTGGTTTGGATTTAGGTTGAACTTGAGTAGATTTAGATGTTGGAGTTGAGGATTGGGGTTTGGTATGTTGATTTGATAATTAGGACTTAGGAGGTGAGTGTGTGGATTGAGGTATTTTTTATTTGGGTCAAAATGAAGGATGTTGGAATTGGGATTAGATTTAATTTTAGGATCAACAATATTTTAGGATCATGAAGCTTTGCACAATAATTATGAAGGTGATGCACACCTATTGTATGTAATGTGTAATTTTTGAGTAATAGATTTCTTTTGATGACTCGCTTTGATTGGAATCGTCAATTTAATTTTCTTTGGAATCCATATTTCATTTTTAATTTTTTCTTGATGTTTGGATGCATGTTACTTTTTATATTCATTTTAATTTTTTACTTGACATGGAGTTTGTATTTGGTATTTCTTTGATAGGTGATTGTGATATTCAACTTCATAGAGATTCTTCACTTTGTATGATAGATGTGATTGTTGGTCCCAATCAAGGGGTTAAATATGTTGTGGATTTAGGTTGTTGGAATGGATGGAGAAATTAGGGGAAATATGGGTGGGAGGAGGATTTTTAGAAGAGTTATGAATTGCCTCTATTTTGATGATTTCATTAGGCGAGGTTTCCCCAACTATCATTGAGTTGTCACCATTAAACTATATGCTTGGATATGTGTAGACAAGATCATGATATCCATCATTTTCACATATTAATATTGGTTCTAGAATTCCTTTTTTATGAAGTCCTAACCCTTTACCATTGTATCTCATGCTTTGACAATTTTTTCTTGCCTTAGGATATTTATTACTTTTGAAATTGGATGACCTCTCTTGTGAGAAGGCCAAACCGTACAAAGGTGGTTGAACCTAGCTTATAGGATGATTGTATTTTCTCTTTGTTTGAAATTATGGTATCTTGATCAATGATATTCTAAATATGAACAAGTTTATCTTGTGCATCCTCATGCTTGATATTGTAATGGAGAGGATCTGCTACTCCCAAGTCTCTAGGAAAGGGAAGAGTCTGCAGGGAGTGGATGACCCTCAATTACCTCAACGTACAAAGCTCAAGTGATGGGGTTCAATATGAAAGATATTTCAACAACATAGTTAAATTAAATACTAAGCTAAGAAGGGAAATCCATAATTTAACTGGAATCGATAAAAGTACAAAAAATTGATAAGAAAAATAGAAAGAGGAAAACTCACATATTAAACTCTCAGGAGGACAAAGTTGCAGCCAATGGAAACCAATGTGTCATGCAGATGTCTTCACCTCACATTTTCATCCTTTTCAAATTAGGAACCAAAAACCTAAAACCAACAAACACCTAGCTCTTCAAATTTGGAAACTTGCACAAACTTGAGACAAGGAAAAGTGTTGGGGCTATTTTAGGGATTTCCTTAGTAAAACCCGTTTTGGTGTTTCCACCTCCATGGATAGCCAGATAGATGTAAAATAGATGAGGCATGTAATGAAATATACGAGACGTGTGATAAAGACAAACCTCACTATGGAGGAAAACTCGTATCACAAATAAATAAATGAGACAAGTATATTTGTAAATAGACAAGACAAGATAATGCAACAAGAGAGCATTACCAATAGTCCATGGCTCTCTCTTGGCTTGATAGACTAGATGTTGTATGATTGAAAGAGAGCCTTGATCATTGACAAGATGTGAATTCGATAGAGCTTCACTATAGAGAAGAGATGTATAAGAGAAGAGAGTAATAGAACAAGTTGGAGAGAGTAGAAGTGAGAATGAGTTGAAAGAAGTTGAGAATGAATGAGAATAGAAGTGAAAAATGGATTTTTGTGAGGTTGCATGGGCGGGAAGAGTTGTTACACCTATGATTTTTCCATGACGACACTTGTCATGGGAAAAGTTCATGAGATTCCCTCATTTAAACTCAGAAAATTCAGGGATGCTAGCACGCCACACAGATGCCCACACACCACATAGACATCCAACTCACAAATTTACAAGAAATGAGGTGGTAGACTACTAAAACTTCATCATTGTCCCTTATGGAGTTGGAATCGTGAAATCCTCACTCATAAGATTTTTGTCATAAATGTAGTTAGGCACCATAAATGCAACGAGCTAAATGCACAAGTGTGAAATTGCCACGAGGTGTAATTTTATGATACTACATTTTTCCCCCACTTTAGTGAGCTAAATTTTCAAAGAAAAATTAGCTACACTAAAGTAGAAAAGAAAACATTAGTGCAAGACTGAAAATTTGAATTTTTTTATAGATTTACATGTAAAAAATATATTATAGAGGTTGATTAGGTGGATACTGGTGATGCCCCCAATGATCAAGATCAGTAAGAAACTACAGTGCCAGATGTGAAGTTTTTTTCTGTAAAACTCAAATATAAGTTAGTTTTGAAAACTAGAAGAAGCTACCATGATGAGAAGAATGCTTAAGAAAAATTTGGTGGTTTAGAAGAAAAATGTGATGAAGAGGTGAATATATGCCCCCTCCTATTTTTTACCCTAGGTAGGTGGTGTGAAAATAGGAAGGTTGGAAGGACCATATCCACTAGGAGAAATTGGTCAAAATGGCCTATATATATCCTGGGTGGGCCCATAGAAGGGTCATTTCAGTATTCACAGTGATGAGTTTGTTGAATTATGTGAGAGAAAAGCTAGCAAAATGCCTTGCAGATGAGAGTACGTAGCCCCAAGGATCAAGAATCTTCACACAACCATAGCTGAGGGAGGCGAGGTCGACGAGGTACGAGGAATCTGACCCAACTTTATGTTTTTGGTGTATTTTTTTGAATTTTTCCTTTCTTGGAGTAGCACAAGCATCCAACTAGTGCAAATGCATTCGATTGGTGTGCTATTGTACCAAAAATGCATCAAAATCCTTCAGCCATGCTAGCATCTACTTTGCATGTTGTCGTTGGGCAGCATTCAACCTCAGACACTAAAACGTCGCACAGATATCTAAGCGATGCACCTTCATCACAAAGGCTTACTTAGAAAAAAAATAGAAGTAGATCTAGAAAATTTCTTTCTTATGATGTGGATGGATTTGATGTGAATTTTTTTTCTATTACATGAGTGTTCAGAGATTAGAGAGTATGGGGGCAGGAATTTACTGACTATGTTGCATGATCGGAACAACCAGATGCACCTAGATGACCAAGATTTATTGCAACATGTGGGCCTATGGTGGGTCTACACAATGTTGGAGATCTGATATCATATACCGATGCTCATGGAACTCATGGAGAGTTGGGATGCAAACACCTCTTCCTTCCATCTATCGATGGGGGAGATGACAGTCACATTAGAGGACATGTATCGGATCACCAAGCTGCCCATTTTAGATGACAAGTGGCATATGATGAGGCCAAGATGACATAGGACATTGTAGAGGGCCAACAATATTGCGCTGGATGGGTGTACCCAATAGATACCATTGACCACATCTATATGCGGTGGTTGGCATAGGGGTGAGTGGCCATTCCACTCATTTAGAGAGTGATGGTCATTACAATCACCCTACGCATCATGATGGATGGGTGAGGCTCTCACCTGCATAGGGGCCTCATCCATTACATCTAAGAGATGGAGGAGAATATGATTGTCTACACCTAGGGTTAGATCATGCTTGCTCACCTATACCATGACCTCAGGCATTATGTACATTATGAGTATTGTAGTCTCATAGCTTGCATGCTCCTACAAGTGTGGGTGCTTGAACATATCAAGTGTACCCGATGAGTTAGGTTTCCCCAAGGCATAACACCTAGTACATATATGGATCACACATACCCATTGGTGTGCAAATGGAGGTATGAGAAGCTTTATTTTTGGTGTTTACAATTTGATTCTTTACGGGTGCATGATATTAGATGGTGCCCTTATAGTAGGATGGGATCTAGCCCATGGATAGGTGGTAGCTATGACACATGCAACACGATTAACTCCTACCACAACAATCAGATCACATTATGATTTTGTATTATTAGCATCAAGTAACCCAAAAGTTTGGGTAGGTGTAGATGATCCCTTTGGCGCCTCCCACATATGCCTGAATGGTGAGGAGCACCACCTAGGTAGGTGATCATCATCATTTGACCATTGTAGACATCACTATTAGTGATGACAAGTTAGATAACAACAACCAACCTCTTATCCTAGGGATTGACGATGTCATCATCACCCATGGTTTTAGAGAATGGTGGGCGATGACCAGTTTGACCTCGATTTTATTGGCACATGCACCCATGGGTAATGTTGGTGCGCATGGGTTGGGAGGAGAGGATTATGGTGGTGATGACAGTGAGGAGGGTAAGGTAGCAACAAATAGAGAAATAGAGAGGCCAAGATGGTGGTGAATATTATCATCACCTCCACATGCGATCCCAATCTCATCAATGCCACCTTTAGTGATAATCATCCCTCCTACGGTGGTAGTAACAACAATAGGACCTAGTGTTGCACCTCCACCTGATCTATACTAGTAGGCTGGGGAGCCAGGTATGTGAGTGGTTTATGTTATTTCCTTTTAGTTTATCTCATATATATACACATATTTTTATATGATCTGTTACTAATAGTGTCCACTTCTTTGTGGTTCTAGCTGACACATAAGAGTGGATCACCTTCTTCAAGTGGTGCATCATTGAGGTTGCCTTAGCCATGCCTATCTAGAGGAGCATCCTAGGTGCATACAATCTAGCATTAGCGGAGAAACACACCCATATTTTGAGCTTGTTTCATGTCTGAGGACCACTTACGAGGAGGCACGTGTGGAGACTATTAAGAGGGTTGTTGACCTCACCACAATGACTAGGTAGTGGGATCAATGTTTTGTATAGCTTCACACCACTCTAACTGAGCGAGACCAGGATATCACGTGAGTAAAGGGTGTCGAGAGAGCACATGACACCCTACAAATCTAGCTCGATGACCTCAGTGGGAAAGTGGTAGTAGTGACGCCAGGTGTGGATCCCCAATTGCAACAACTTCAAGAGGAGTTGTGGCAGGCCTATGAGTGAGAGGTTTGGCTACGAGAGGAGGTGGTTGAGCTGTGAGGAGAGGTTTGAGGGTTTTGTGCACAAAGCATGTTTGTTTCATGGTCACATAGGTTGCATTACTAGAATTAGTCCAACATCCACCTTTTCCACCACCGCCAACACTTGAGGGTTAAAGGAGCCATGCACTAGGGGCTAGAGGCCTATTTTGTGCATGCCATATTTTGTATATGAATTATATTTTTTTGTATAGTATTATTTTTTATGTACAAAAATATACAAATATATAATCACCACATTTTGATACAATGGTATGATACATGTACATGACATTTTAATATATATTGAACTGCCAAAAAAATGATATGCTAAAAGGGAAAGAGGATTCCCCAATGAGCCTCTAGGGTTTTTCACCTAGGAGCTAGGTTGGAAGAATGACTCTCTTTCACCTAATGATACGATTTTAGTGAGTTAATTAAAAGGAGTTAGGGGCTTAAGGTGATGTGTGTGGGATACCCTAAATGTAATAAACTGAAAATGGAAACTAACTATGAATGTAGAACCTAAAGGAATGCAACTATGTTTGAATACACATGATGATATGCAAATAACCTAAGAAACATAAACAAAGTTATTAAATAAATGAATGAAACTAAAGGGGTGCACCTAGAAATGAGTTGCAGACTGGATTGGAGGCTATAAATGCTACTGATGCTGAAATTGTGGCCTACTGGGACATTTACGCCATTCTAGGTGACCTAATCTTGAATATGGAAAACTGCACCAAATACTTTGTTCATTAGCATGACAACCTTTTCCACTATAGCCAGGTTGTTTCATGAGCTCATAACCTTTTCCATAGATATTTTTTATCACTTTTGGATTGGGTGAGGGTTCATTGTTTGCATTGGTGGCTAAAGTAGTTGAGGTGGATGCTTGCAAAGGATCGACTGAGTCTTGTGTTGACAAGACCGCGTTTCACTTTGTAAAGTCTTTGTGGGTGATCTTGGATTCTCCTAGTAAAGGAGGTGTGAAGTCTAAGGAACCCCAATAATTGTCTAAGGACTTTGGTTGTATGGGTTCCCCTTGTTTGGTGGGTGTTGAAGTGGTGAAGGGTTTGGATTTGTTTTGCTCGAGCTGTAAGACACTGTATGGTTCAGGATCGACATCAAGCATGTACACTTTGTTGTTGTATATGTACTTCATCTTGTGATGAAGAGTGGAAGGCACATCATTCATTGCATGAATCCATGAAATACCTAAGATGAGGTTAGATGAAACATCATTAGGCATAACATGGATTAATGTGTCTAATGTGGCCACTCCAATTGTAAGAAGCAAAGTGATCACACCAAGTAGCTTTTTTCCTTTACTATCAAATCCACTGATAGATAAGGAAGTAGGTTGGATGGTTGATTTATCAATATGGAGCCTATACAAGAGATTGACACTACACACATTGACAACAAAGCCATTATCAACAAGGGTTCGCTTTATCCCTATGAATTTGTATTGAGTTATGATCATGAAGGCGTCAACTTGTGTTTGCACTTCCAAAGGAGGGAGCTCACTGTGGTGGAAAATAATGTTAGCATTCAAGCCTTGAATCATAGCTGATATGTCATTTATTTACGCATTAGAAGGGACAAGAATTTGTTGTAAGGCTTCCTGCATCATGTTGTGATAGTGAGGGGAGGCTTGAATAAGGTCCCATAAAGATATCTTAGCAGGAGTATTCCTTAGTTGGTCCACAAGGTCATACTCCCTAAGGATTGAATTGAGGCGAGGGGTAGCAAGAAGAATGGGAGTGGAGGGTAAGGATGTTGAGGTGGGTTGTTGTGAGTGCGGGTTGTTTCTTGTGTAATATGTATGAGAAATGGTATGATGACTCAATTTCTACGATACATTATTCTTGGGTGGGTAGAGGATGAATTCGGGTTGAGGTTTGGCTGAAGGGGGATGAAGGATGAGTTGAAGTTGGATAATATTAACATCCCCTAGGGAAGGAGAGTCTAATATAGGCTCTACATCTTCTTGTAAGGGCATAATATTATTAAGGAAATGATCAATGATGGGAGTATGAGGAGAGGAAGGATTAGGATAAGGTTATATTTGATTGTCAAAGGTCCCATTCTCTTGTTCCACATTATCCACCCTAGTAAGAGAGCTTGGAAGAGGTGTATCACATGCTTCACCACAAGGGAAGGAGGCATCAAGAGAAATACCACTATGATTTTCAAATAGATTGTCCCAAATGGTAGGAGCATGAGGGAAAGGAGGGTCAAGAGTCTCATGAATCTTAGGAGAAGGATCTTGTAACACCAACATGTCCTCTTTGCAGCGAGGAGGGATATGAGAGGAAGGACAGGTTTAATCATCATGGTTAGGGAGACTAGGTCAGGTGATGTAAATAAATGTGTTTATGATTTCATCATGTTGTTGTTTAGTGTCTTTGGAAGGGGGATGAGGAGAGGGAAAATCAAGACCCTCAACACTTGTGTCTTCTGTCACCAAAATACCTTCATCACTAATAGGAGAGGTATAGGGAGAAGCACAAGTATGGTTTTTATGATTTCCAACACTAACATCCTCATCGAGGGGTAATTCAATGTTAAGAATAGTGTTAATGGTTTGGTTATTAACATGTTCTTTAATGAATTCATTATTATAATCTACATTGAACTCATAAGAAGGAATGTTGAATTTATACAATCCATTTGAAACCAAATCAAAGCCACATCTTTTGAAAGAAAACATGGTATGAAGAGAAGGGAAAGAGAATGCAATGCTATGATTTAAACTAAAGTGTTGAAATGCAATTTTTTAGATGGGAAACAAGGTAATTTTTTGATTACACTATGCAACAATCTGAAAAAGAAACGTAGTATATGCAAAATTAAAACTAAGAAATGCATGAAAAGAGCTAATTTAAGCTTGTTTTAATAAAATACATGTAACAGAAACACAACCTATTGATATACATAATTAATGGCACAAAACAAAAGCTTAAAAACAAGGTTTTCAGCTCTGTAAAGGGCAGTTTCAAAGGCCTGAAGGGACTAGGTTGCCCAAGGTGGCGACCTAGTCCCCCTGGTAATTTTTTTGAGATTTTACAGAAAATTTTGATGGATCCAGGTGGTTTCTGTATCGGGCGATGCAAACCTAAGCTGAAAAATGCAAAATTTTAGAAATTATTAATGTTTTAAGATGCAAAAATGCAACCTATATGCACTTTTCACTAATGCAAAAATTTGAAACCCTAGAATGAAACTTCAATAATGCAACACGCAATGAAAGATAATTCTAGGACAATGAAGTTATATAAACTAGAAAGGAAGGGTGTAAGGATGTCAGGTTCCCCAAAATGAACCACCAAAAAGATGATATGCTAAAAGGGAAAGAAGATTCCCTAATGAGCCTCTAGGGTTTTTCACCTAGGAGCTAGGTTGGAAGAATGACTCTCTTTCACCTAATGATATGCTTTTGGTGAGTTCATTCAAAGGATTTAGGGGCTTAAGGTGATGTGTGTGGGATTCCCTAAATGCAATAAACTAAAAAATGGAAACTAAAAATGAATGTAAAACCTAAAGGAATGCAACTATGTTTGAATACACATGATGATATGCAAATAACCTTAGAAACATAAACAAAATTATTATAAAAATGAATGAAACTAAAGGGGTGCACCTAGAAATGAGTTGTAGACTGGATTGGAGGCTGGAAATGCTTATGATGCTAAAATTTTGGCCTATTGGGACATTTACGCCATTCTGGGCGACCTAGTCCTGAATCTGGAAAACTGCACCAGAGTCCATTTCGGCCAGAAGGGTATCCAGATCTCTAAAAATATCTGAAAAATAGGTTCAGTGGGACCAGGTCACCATTGTTGGTGACTTAGACCTCTTCTGAATTTCTGAAAACCAGAGAATGGAAATGGAAGCCCTAGGTTTATACTTTCTGCTGCTCCAGGTGTCCAGTCCCAAAAGTGAAGATTCTGATGTGTAGGTGTCCTCCAAGATTCAACTAGGACTTCTCCAACCTTGAAGAGCTTGGACAAGTTGGTGAAGACTCTTCCAACTTTGTTCTTTGCCAAATATGCATACAAGACCTGCAAATCACACAAAGAAGGAAAACTTGTTGATTGTTAGGAATTAGGGGTTTGCCTTAGTCAAACCCCTTTTCAGTAATCAAACCAAAATGATGAAGTAATGTAAAGAAACATGAAACAAAGGAGTGATGGAGTTTACCTTGCCTTGATGATTGATCTTGAGTTTCAACAATGGAGGATTCAACCCTTGAATGCTTCTTGAGAGATGTCTTGTTGGTTTAGACTACTCAAACCCTAGCTTGCTTGAGAAGAAGGAGAGGTGAAAAATGAGATAGGAGAGGTGCAAAATGAGGGGAAAAACCCCTATTTATAGAAGTTGTGCCCTAATTTTCCTGAAATAATACCATACAAGCTGACCTTAGGGTTTTAGAGACAAAATCTCGAAAGAAAATTAAGTTTATTTTAATTTTTATGCCACATGGGACTAGGTTGCCCAAGGTGGCAACCTAGTCCACCTAGGCATTTTTCATTGGTTGTCGGGAATTATCATGTGGTAAATGATGTTTGTTGGGATTGTCTCAAGAAAACACACTAAGATAGAACTTATAAGTGCATTAAGGGGTCATTATAGCGTAGGAAAGGGTTGGTTTGGTGATGAAAAGCCTAGGAAAGTGTGAAAATGTTTTGCAACACCTTACAACACTTTGTCACAAGGCTTGGAAAGGGGTAAAAAGAGGTCCAAAAAGGTCCAAAATCCATAGGCAAAGGCCCAAATGAGCGAAAAGTGTCAAAGACTACACTTTTTGGTGACACACACACTCACACACCCACACACACATATATATGAGATTAAATTGTGTGGCATCATGGTGTTCTTATGTGTACTTTACTTTCACATATGGCTATGTGATGGATTTATGTTTATTGATGTATGCTTAGATTAGATGTGATCATGATCACATTACACATTGGATGTATGTTGATTAAAAACAATGATAATCTAATTGCCTAACCAAAAGACTTAATCAAATACAATGCATGGATACACAACATAATAAAACACATGTATCTATAAAATTCATAATTAAAGAAATTAATTACATACATGTGTTCACATCATAACACATAATGTGTTAATGAAGGGTTTCCATAACATAAAAAATGTAATCCCTGAGGTACGAGCATCATGCGTATGCCATATAGACATTATGCATAGCATTGATGAAGATGCATCACATTGATACATTTTTTTAGAGGTGTTCTATCCATAGAAAAAAATCTATAGGTACCTGAACCATACACAAAGATGATTATGTAAGGACCTAACCAATTAGGGTTGAACTTCCCCTTTTGATCAAGTGGTGCATTTATATTTCTCTAATTCTCATATAAAATGAGATCACCTATTTTGAAAGTTTGAGAAAGAACACCTTGATTGTAATGTTTGGAAATAGACTGTTGATAAGCTTGGAGATGTTTGAGGGCCTGCAATTGACGCTCATTGAGAAACTCAAGCTGATACAGATGATCAACACAATAAGTGTCATCATCAATTAATCCTTTAAGAGAAACCCAAAAATATAGAATTTCCAACTCTAATGGCATGATAGCCTTGGCACCATACATGAGGTTGTACAGGATTGTACCAGTAGCCGTATAGAAACTCATGCGATAGGCCCACAAGGTGTATATCAATTCAGTATGCCAATCTTTACTGTGTTTATTCACTATTTTTCAGAGAATCAACGAAAGAGTTTTATTAGATGCTTCAACTTGGCTATTAGACTAAGGATAGTATGGTGTAGAAAAATGATGCTAACTATGAAACTTTTCTAGGAATTTCTTCACTTCTTTGTTCTTAAATGAAGTACCATTATAAAAAAAAAGGGCAGAAGGCATCTGAAAATGAGCGATGATATTGTTGAGAAGAAATCTATAGATTGCTTCAACATTCGTGGATCGAAGCAAAATAACTTCAACCCATTTTGTAAAGTAATCAGGAGCTGTAATGATGAAGGTATATCCTTTAGAAGGAGGTGATATTTTATCGATAATATCTAACCTCCATTTCACAAATGGCCAAGGAGAGGTCTAATTTTGAAACTCTCGAGCATGAGCCCGAATGAGATTACTATGTTTTTGACATTGTAGATACTTTTTGAAAAAGGCAAAGGAATATTGCTCCATTGTTTTCCAAAAGTACCCCATGTGAATTTGTTTACGTACCAAGGATTTACCACCAAAATTTCCACCCCTGGAGCCCAAGTGAGCTTCTTGAAGGGAAAGGGTATTTCAACCTTAGTGAGACACCAAAGAAGAAGATTATTATAAGATTTTTAATAAAGAACATCAAATGATATAACATATCAGACTAAAAAAAATTGTATTCAAGTGCGAGATTTTTTAGTCACATAAAAAAAAAAATTCTAGTCTTTAGATAATTATAAATGTGAGAGTACCATTCCTTGAGTCTATGTGAGCACACACCAAAACATCAAGTTTAATTTGATTTGAGACAATAGGAGAGTGGAGAATGAAAACCACAAAGTGGTATTCTTCTATACCATCATCCAAAGACACAAGGGAGGTTGCACTCACCATTGCATCTACTTGTCGATTTTCTCTCCTAGGGACACTGACTATTGTGAAAGAAGAAAAATGATCAAGAAAGGATAACGCCAAATCCCTATATCGAGAGGTTATTTTGCTTGGCTTGATATGTTCCTTTAATTTTCTTTACAATAAGCTCAAAATCACCATGAATGTGAAGATGTTTAATGTTTAGGGCCATCACAACACACACGCGAACACTAAGGTCTTCGTACTCAATGATGTTATTAGTGCAATGAAATTCTAATTGAAAGGATAGAGGAACTAGCTTACCTTCGGGTGAGACAAAAACTACACCTACCTTGTAGCCATCTTAACATATCGATCCATCGAAGTACATCTCCCATACGAGTTCATGATCTGTTGCAAAGAGATATTCATTTGTAAATAAATCCATATTAGGGAAGGAGTGAGATGAGAGAGCTTCCACCAATTGATTGGAAACAACTTGACCTTTAATTACTTTTTGAGTTACAAACTTGATGTCAAACTCAAAGAGCAACATTACCCATTTCGCCAACCTTCCAAAAATATTGGTTCTAGTAAACAAATAATTAAGAACACTTTTCACTATAACTTGGGTTTCAACATGAAGAAGATAATGTCGTAAATTCCACGTTGCAAAAATGAGAGCAAGACATTATTTCTCCTTGGAAAATAACAGGTTTCATAATCAACTAGAATACGATTAATGTAGTATACCGCTCTTTCTTTACATCATTGTCATGTTGAACTAACAAAGCTACTAAGGCACGAGGTGTTGCAGAGATATAAAACAAAAGTGGATTATCCTACACAACCAACATTAAGATAAGAGGATTGGATAAATAAGTTTTGATTCATTGAAAATATTTTTTTGCACTCATCATCCCATCGAAAGCGGACATCTTTCTTCAATGAATGTGTGAAGGGAAGGGTGCGATCAACCAAGTGAGATACAAATATATGAATTTATTGAATCTTCCCTTACAAACTACGTAGTTGAGAGATGTTTTTAGGAGGAGGCATGTTAACAATTACATCAATCTTATTTGTATCAACTTTGATTCCATGGCGAGAGATGATAAATCCTAAAATCTTGTCGGCATCTACGTCGAAAACACACTTAAGAGGATTTAGTCTCATATTATAGAGTTGAAGCATTTCAAAGATAAGATGAAGGTTTTCAACATGATCTTGATAATTTGTAGACAACCAAAATATCATCAACGTAATCTTCTAAAATCTTGTGAATAAAATCATGAAAGATAAGTCATCGCTTGTTGGTAAGTTGCTCCAACATTCTTTAACCCAAATGACATGACTACGTAATAGAAGGTACCATAAGGGGTAGTGAAGGTTGTCTTGTACTAATTTTTTGGATTAATGCGGATTTGGTTATAGCCTAAGAAGCCATCCATGAAAGATAATAAGGCATGAACTACGGTCAAGTCTACAATCATATCAATATTAGGCAGCAAAAATCACCCTTAAGAGAAGCCTTATTGAGATCACAAAAACCAATACAAATACAAATACAAACATTAGGATTCCTAGTAGCTATGCTATTTGATATCCAAGGTGAATAGTCAATAGGATGGATAAAGCTAACTTTTAAAATTTTCTCTATCTCAGTCTTGACCAATAAGGAAACCTTGGGATTCATCTTTCAGATCTTTTGTTTACAAGGCTTAGCATCAGGACATAGAACGATACTGTGAACCACCATAGACTTATCAATATCAAGCATGTCCTCATATGACCAAGCAAATATATCAAGATGAGCATGTAATATATTAAAATGTTGTTTGGATTCTTCCAAAGAAAGGCACTTTCCAATCTTAATCACTTTTTCAGAAGACTTAGGATCCATGAAAACATTGACAGTATCCCCTTTAGGGAGAGTACTACGGTCTTTAGGATGAGAAATAGGAATATCATCATCCACATTAGACAAAGGAGCCTTCTCATCAATTATCATAATATATTCTCCAAAGTATGCTCATTTGTTCAAGCGATACGAGAATTGTCACTTATGGTGATAAGAAGGTAGATGAGAGAAGACATCTAGAGGAACTTCATTAGAGTCTACTTTACTTTCAATCAACTTAGGATGAACTAGTTCAAGAGAATGAGGTTCAACAAAGATCATGTTGACATTCAACCATGGTTTCCATTTAGATTGCGTGTGACAATATCCAAGCCCCATGTTACATTTATGAGGGTTACATTCTATAGGGACTTGAATACCTTGTTCATTACACCCACAAACTTTTTGTCCATAACCATATTTAGATAAAAGGTTGAAACTAGGACCGTAATGCATTTTTAACTCCTAAGAAGGATGAGGATCTACGTAGGGAACATAATTCCAGCAACGAGGGTCATACTCCTCTACAGGGTCACAATCATCCTTCTTAATGGGAATACAAACATTAGCCTCTTTAACAAAAGTGTGATCATCTTCCTCGACAGGGGTACAATAATTCTCCTCAGTGGGAGCATGATTGTTTTCCTCAACAAGAAGAAAATCAACCTTCTTGATAGAGGTGTGTGAGACTATAGGAATGTCAAGATGGGTAGGATAAACTTTGTACTCTCTGATGAAAGATTCATTATAGTCCAAGGATCCCCAATCATCACCAAGACATGCATTTGATTTAGAGGAAAAAGTAGAAGGGGTAGACTTAGGATTCTTAGCTTCAAGATGACCTTCTCTAGGGACATCCATCTCAGGAGTGGCTTTCAAAGCAAGCACTATCGAAGAGGATGTCAATGCATTAGAAGATAATGAAGGAATTCATTTTTTAAGAGTGGAAGCAACTGAGGTTTGACTAGCAGCTACCATTTCATAAAGGTGTATAGCATCAGAGTCAACCTTGATTGTAATTAATTTTTTATTAGCAACAAATATTATATGATGTAAAGTGGAAGTTACTGCCCCAAAATAAGGTCTTCCCAAGAGAATGTTATAAGGTAAAGGACATGACATAACATAAAACAAGGTGGGTACGGTAACAAGTCCCAACCTCAAAGGAAAGATTATTGTGCCTAGGGCTTGTCGACCAACGTTATTGAATCCATGAATGTACAAAGAAGAAGCAACAAGAGAAGATGAATCAATTTTAATCTTAGGTAATAAGTCAATGCTACATACACTGAGGGTTGAACCGGTGTCAACAAGAGCACGTCTAATACCGATGTTGTTAATGTTGACTATAATCATTAGAGGATCTTGTTTTTGTACTTCCGAAGGTAGGAGTTCCTATGGATAAAATGTAAAATTTGGTGAATCCACATGAATATGAGCCATCAATACATTAACATCCATCAGCCTAGTGAAAGAAGGCAAGAGGATCTTTTGTAAAGCTTCTTGGAGCATACCCTAATAAACTGAAGAAAACTAAAGAAAATTCCACAGTGAGATCTTGGTAGGAGTAACACGAAGTTGCTCGACAAGATCATAAGCACTAGGTTATTTAGCTACAAGTTTAGGTGCTGGAGGAAGGCTTGGTTGATAAGGTCATAAAGAAGTAGGTTGGTTCAAATTTTGTTGATTCCTTCTAGTGTTGTAAGTATGAGCTATAGATTTGTAAGAGGAAGCTGTAGATTGCAAGAATCTTATGTAAAGGTTCGGTGAGCCAATAGTGACTGGAACCCCATAAATAGAATGAATTATTTAGGAGATAGGCTAATGAAATTCACGTAAATGATAGCTCTCTTAGGCCTTTGAGGATCTGTAGAGCCTACAACTACATTTATGAACTCTTTAACTTGCGAAGAAGAAGTAGACAGTTCTGGTGAAGAAGTTTGTTTAGGAGATCTACAAATAGAAGGAGATGCCTCTAAGAAATTCTCTAGTGCATTATCTGACATATTAAAATATTATTTCAAAAAATAATTATCGGAAGCATTAAATCTTTGAAGAAAAAGGTTTGACATGATAAGTTTCACACCAGGTTCACCAAAATGTAATGGAGAGGATTTGCTACTCTCGAGTCTCTAGGATAGGGAAGAGTCTATAGGGAATGGATGACCCTCTATTAACTCAATGTACAAAGCTCAAGTGATAGGGTTCAAGATAAAAGATATTTCAAGAACATAATTAAATGAAATACTAAGCTAAGAAGGAAAATATGAATTTAACAAAAAATGATAAAAGATTACAAAAAACTGACAACAAAAACAAAAAGAGGAAAACTCACAGATTCTACTCTCTAAAGGATAGAGTCACGATCAACAAACACCAGCACACTGTGAAAATTTCTATGGCCTACATTGTCATCCTTGTCAAATCAAGAACCAAAAAATCAAAACTAGCAAAAACCCAACTCTTCAGATTTGGAAACTTGCACACAACCAAGACAAGGAAAAGTGTTGGGGCTATTTCGAGGCTTGCCTTAGTCAAACCCCTATTTTGGTGTTTCCACCTCCATAAAAAGCTAGATAGATAGAAAATAGATGAGACCTGTAATAAAATAGATGAGATGTGTGATAGAGATAAACCTCGCTATGGAGGAGAACCCGTATCACAAATAAATAGACAAGACAAGTATATTTTTAAATAGACAAGAGAAGATAATGCAACAAGAGAGCGTTACTAATAGTTTGTGACTCCCTCTTGGCTTGATAGATGAGATGTACACTTGCAAGAGAACCTTGGTTTTTCATGAGATGTGAATCCGTTAGAGCTTCATTGCAAAGAAGAGATGTAGAAGAGAAGAGAGTAAGAGAGCTAGTTGGAGAGAGTAGAAGTGAGAACGAGTTACAAGAAGATGAGAATAGAAGTGAAAAATGAAGTTTTGTGAGGTTGCATGGGAAGGAAGAGCTATTACACCCATTATTATTCCATGATGATGCATTCCATGGGAAAATTTCATGAGATTCCCTCATTTAAACTTGAAAAGTTTAGGGACGCTAGCACATTGTGTGAACGTTTGTGCACCACCCAAGTGTCCAACTCAAAACTTGACAAGAAATTAGGTGGCAGATTGCTAATGCTTTGTCATTGTACCTTATGGATTTGGAATTGTAATGTTTTGGTCATAAATATGGCTAGGCTCCATAAATGTAATGGGCTAACTACGCAAATGTGAAATTGCCACGAGGTGCAATTTTACGACACTACAGATATAATCAACAACATTTAGAACTTGGTTTACAACAAGCTCATTATGCTTGTATATATTTTCAAGGAGGTCAAGTGTCTTATTATATGAAAGATAGGTGGTTGGATGGTAGATACGATTAGTTTAGGTTTCTTGTTCTTTGGATTTTATGGTAGGATGGATGGAATTGACTTGCATGCCTTGATCTTGATTTGGTTGGAAGAAAGTTTGATCATGATTTAGAGTGAGCTCTTGAAATAGTATTAATTTCTTCTTAGACAAGATGGATACACTTTTCTTTACACTGGTATCCCCTATATCTATTAGGCATTTGATATATGTCCCTAACGTCACATTTAACAATTTCTTTTGGCTAGTGGGATGTCTTTGGACCTTATGATGCTTATAGATTTTGGACCATATAGGTTTATGGAACTCATGAAATTTTTATGCTTAACGTCCCATGTGGGTTGACTCATGGATATGTTAGTGCTTAATGGTGTTTGATCAAGGATAGGCATAGTGGTAGGAGACTCATTGATAGGTGTTGTGGACATGGATTTCTTGGATTTTTTGTTTTGCTATTTATCCCATTTGAGTAAAACTTGGACAAAATATTTACTAAATAGATGGGACCAATAAATCTTCCATGAATGAGTGGATTTTATATTGGGCTGGTTGGAGGACTTAGATGAGGGCGATGTGAAACCTATAGAAGATTAAAAGGAATCAAAGGAATTGGGTGATAATGATTTGGAGGAGGCAGATGCAAATGATTTGGAGGATGTAGATGATTTGGAAAATTTAAAAGAGTTGCGTGAAGAGGATTCAAATGACATGGATTAGGGGTATGGATATATTGTTCGAGATGGTGTTTCCCTTGTCAAATGTGGGATAAGGATGGGTCATGCATATTTTATGTTGGTTTGTGAGGTAGCTACTATTAGGGAGGTCCAATTTTTGAGGGATATATGAGTTGATGGTTGGGTGTAGGAAATATATGGAAGGTATGCCTATAAGGGTCTCATAAATTTTGTCTTGGTCAATGTTATCATCATCATTGTAAGGATCATATTCAAGTTGGTTGATAGGACCATCCTTCTCATCATAAGGATCATATTATGTTTGGTCAATGAGGCTATCATCATCAACATATAGATCATATCTTGGTTGATTGATAATGTCATTATAGTCATTGCACTTGGCTTGATTTTGGAAAATGAGTTGATCTAAAGGGATCATGGTGTTGTATTTTCCCTTGATTATGATCTTTGGCCTTGATTTGGTTATTAATTTTGAATTTTCTTGTGTGGGATAAAATTCCATCATTTTAGTTAGGTCCTTGAAATGATTTGGATTTTGGCTTATTTTGACTCATGGTGACTATGTCAAAGGGAAAAAATTCCTAAAAGAGGGATAGCCTTATGTTGGTGTAATTGATGACTTGTATGAATATATTATATGGATAGGATAATCCTAAAGACAAGAATAGATGATTAGGTGGACTATATGAATTGAATTTCCTAAGTTTGGATTGAAAGCGTATGCTACACACTTGGATCTTAAGGATGCTTTGATTTAACTAATATTTTGGAATGTAGATTGTTGTAGACATTCCAAGGATTAAAATATGGGTCCTAGGATAGCTTAAGGGTCCCAAAGAATTGTATTAGGTGATTAATGTAATTTAAAGATTCAAAGGTGATACTTTAAACTACATCCAAGGACTACTTTTGATGATGATAGTAATTGGATTGTAATTATGATGTGAATAAAAAATGGTGATGCTGTAATAATCAAGGATACCCTAATATTTTCAAAGATATTGGATGTGACTTTAAGGATGACTAAGTTTTTGAACCAATGGATAATTAATGAAAAAATAATATGTACCTTGCACTCAAAGGTGTGTTGTGAATGATTGTTCAATGAGATAAATGAAAATATGGATAATGGGTGGAGGACTAAGGGTGTGGTTAAGATGGATAATGTGAAATAAACAAGGTATTGATTTGAAGTGGGAGATGTAAGAAAAAATTCCTATGCCTTATAATAGATGGATAAAAGGAAACAAGGTATGAATTAAGACTTTTGAGTTTGAAAAAAATGAAATAGTTGTTTGGAATTGTTGGACTATGGTTTTGTGTACTATGAGGTTATGATCAAGGAAAAATGGATTTAGCACTGAGATTGTAAGTAATGGTTATCCTAGATTTGGTTTCAAATTTTGTGTTTCAAGGATACCAATTGGGATTGTGTATTCAAACAAGCAAAAGAATTTTTAAAAAATAGACTTGAATCAACTTGGTATGAAAGATTTATAAAAAACACTTGGTACATACAACACACAATCAAAAAGACACAATAAAAATTCTAAATTATTTAATAAATGGTGTGAATCCTAGTATGGACCACAATAGAATTAAATACCAATGCCATCTACCATGTGAGGGATAGCTACAGTAAGTTACATTGCAAAAAATAACCTTGCCAAGGATGATCAAAGGATCCACCCAAAGTTAGCTCTATCTCAAAGTAGAGAGGTACATTGTGAGTAGCTTATGACCAATTCTCTTAAACTAGGCTATACAAGACATTCTAGGGAATCCTCTAAATACCACAAGGGTATATGAGGCCAAATCCATGAACTAAGGGCTCATCTACATGCATGAAACTAGGAGGGTCTCTCCTAGTTTCTTCACCTCATGAGTCTTGGAAAACCAAGGGTCTCGAGGCTTTGGAAAACATGATGATGGCTCCTTTTTGAGGTATAGATTTTTATCTCCCCCTTATATACCTTGTTGTAATACATGGTTGAGGTCATCCTCTAGGTTGATGATGCCCCCTAAATAATAAAATAATATAGCACTTAGTTTTTATCCTCAAGATCACCCTAGAGTGTGAGAGGAGAGTATATGTAAGTGTACGTTGAGTTTTAATAGAAACACTTAAATTTTTAATCTAAATTGAAATGTGTAGGTGAAATTTAATCTATTTTTTATGTGTAAACAAACAAAAGCACACAAAAATAAAAGGTCTATAATGAAATCTTTACAAAATATCCTACAAAACCACTAAGTTATTATTTTAAAGGATACAAGTCTTGGACACATGAAAATACTTGCATACACAAGTTAGCAAAAAATAGAAAAAAAGTTAATATTATTAAAAATGAATAAAAATATATTTTTAATGATTTTTTGATTAAAAAATTTAAAACATCATTGAAAAGGATAGCATATGCAAAAGTTATGGGTATTTGAAATTTTAAAACAAAAAATTCTTTGAATGATTATACTTCAATTTTGGAGTAAAATTTAAATAAAATACCTTCACCACTATGTAGTATTCTAAGTCAACCTTCCAACGACTATAAAATTTTGAAAATCTAATTAATCTTGAAAAATTTATGTGTGTTTTTGTAATATGTGTTTTTAGAAAGTTTCAATGGAAGGAGACTAGTTAAGCCCCTGGTCGACCAAGTGATTGTGGCTAGGCACTAGGGGCTAAATTTAATCTCCTATGGGATGAATGGGACCATAGGTTGTACTCCCACATGACTAGGGGCCTAAAGGTGAGTGAGGTTCTTGGTCATTAATATGACCAAGAGTTAAGAGGTCACAAAAGTGAAGGTCTTATCAGACCCCATGGATTTTAAGAAATATTCAAATAAAATTGATTAATAAAAACACCCAACTAGATTTCAAGAGTGAATATTAAGGCTAATATGGAACAATTTATCTAAACCATTTCACTCCACATGTGACCCCATAGATTTGAAGACAAACATTACTTGTTTCGATGATGCAAGTTATCGTTGTCTCAAAGAAAAACTATACACCTCCAATTTATAAGAGTATTCAAATCATAGCAAAAAAGTCATGTTCTTAGAGAAGGGTTTAATCCTATAAGTGTTATTTTTTGTGCAAATTTTAACCAATAGACCTTATTAGAACTTACAACAATGCTTTCCATGCAAGATTTAGCAAAGTATGTCACACTGATTCGTGGGATTGGGGATAATGACAGTTGTGATTGTGTGATGTATGGATTTCAACATAAGAATGTGGTAGTATTTCATAAAGGTTCCACAATCACATGGATCAAAACAAAAAATGAGGTCAAAACATAAAACATGAAATATCAAACGATAAAAAAAGTTGCACACAACAGTTTTACCAAGTATTGGTGATTTGAAAGAAATAAAAATTGTGGTTTATCAGAGTGCTAGTGCACCTATACTATTCTCATTCTTATGTATCTTCCTCCAATGGTGACCTCCAAACTAAACCTGAGCTTATGTAGTAGTATGTTATTATCCTCATGATATGAATTGTATGACCACATAATTATGCAAAACTCAAAATTAACTAATAGGTGTGGTTTGAATGAATGGTCAATGAGATAAATCAAAATATAGATAATAGGTGGATGACTAAGGGTGTGGTTAAAATGGATAATGTGAAATAGACAAGGTATTGATTTGAAGTGGGAGATGTAAGATGAAAGTCCTATGACTTATATTATATGGACCAAAGGAAATGGGATATGAATTAAGACTTGTGAGTTTGGAAAAAATGGACTAGGTGTTTGGAATTGTTGGACTATAGTTTTGTGCACTATGAGTTGGTGATGAGGTTGTGATAAAGTCAAAATGGATTTAGCACTAAGATTGTAAGTAATGGTTATCCTAGATTTGGATTCAACTTTTATGTTTGAAGGATACCAATTGGGATTGTGTATTCAAACAAGAAAAATGATTTTTAAAAACTATACTTGACTCAACTTGGTATTAAAGATTTATAAAAAAACACTTGGTACATACAACACACAATCAAAAAGACACAATAACAAGTCTAGAGTATTTAGTAAAAGATGTGACTCCTAGTATGACCCGTAATAGAATTAACTACTAATACCATCTACCATGTGAGGGATATCTAGGGTAAGTCACATTTCACAAAATTCCCTTACCAAGGATGACCAAAAGATTCACCCAAAGTTACCTCTATCGACACACAAAGGTACATTGTGAGTAGCTTATTACCAATAGTCTTAAACTAGGCTATACAAGGCATTATAGGGAATCCTCTAAATACCACAAGGGTGTGTGAGTCCTAATCCATGAACTAAGGGCTCATCTACATGCATGAAACTAGGAGTTCTCTCCTAGTTTCTTCACCTCACGAGTCTTGGCAAACCAAGGGTCTTGGGGCTTTGGAAAACATGATGATGGCTCCTTATCGAGGCATAGATTTTTCTCTCCCCCTTATATACCTTGTTGAAACACATGGTTGAGGTCATCCTCTAGGGTGATGAAGCCCCCTAAATAATAAAATAACACTTATTTTTTAATCCTCAAGATCACTCTAGAGTGTGAGAGGAGAGAATATGTAAGTGTACCTTGAGGTTTAATAGAAACACTTAAAATTTTAATCTAAATTGAAATGTGTAGGTTGATTTTAATCTAACTTTCTATGTGTAAACAAAAAAAAGCACACAAAAAAGAAAAGGTCTATAATGAAATCTTCAGAAAATGTCCTACAAAACCACTAAGTTATTATTTTCAAGGATATAATTCTTGGACACATGAAAATATTTGCATATAAAATTTAGCAAAAAAGAGAAAAAAAGAAGTTAATATTTCATAAAATAAATAAATAAAACATATTTTTAATGATTTTTTGATAAAAAGTTTTAAAAGATCACTTAAAAAGGATAACATATGCAAAAGTTATGGATATTTGAAATTTTAAAACAAAAAACTAGCTTTGAATGATTATACTTTAATTTTGGAATAAAATTTGAATAAAATACCTTCACCACTATGTAATACTCCAATTCGACCTTCCAAAAAATATAAATTTTTGAAAATCTAATTAATCTTGTAAGATTTATGCGTGTTCTTGTAATATGTGTTTTTTAGAAATTTTCAATGGAAAAAGGATACTAGTTAAGCCCTTGGTTGGCTAGGTGATTATGGCTAGACACTGAGAGCTAAGAGTCTTAGGGGTTGAACTTAAGCTCATATGGGATGAATGGGACCATAGGTTGTGCTCCCATGTGACTAGGGGCCTAAAGGTAAGTGAAAATCTTAGTCAGTAATATGACCAAGAGTTAACATGTCACAAAAGTGAAGGTCTTGCTAGACCCCATGAATTTTAAGTAATATTCAAATAAAATTGATTTAAAAAAACACCCAACTAGATTCCAAGAGTGAATTTTAAGGGTGATATGAAACAATTTATCTAAACCATTTCACTCCACATGTGACCCAATAGATTTCAAGACAAACATTACTTGTTTCAATGATGCAAGTTGTAATTATGTCAAAGAAAAACTATACACCTCCAAGTTATAAGAGTATTCAAATCATGCCAACAAAGTCATGTTCTTAGAGAAGGGTTTAATCCTAAAAGTATTATTTTTTTGTGAAAATTTTAACTACTAGACCTTATTAGAACTTGCAGTGATGCTTTTCATGCAAGATCTAGGAGAGTATGTCACATTGATTCATGGGATTGGGGACAATGACTATTGTGACTATGTAATATATGGATTTCAACATAAGAATATGGTAGAATTTTATAAAGTTTCCAAAATCATAAGGATTAAAGCAACAACCGAGGTCAAAACATAAAACATGAAATATCAAACGATAAAAAAAAGTTGCACACAACAATTTTACCAAGTATTGGTGATTTGAAAGAAATACAACTTGTGGTTTATCAAAGTGTTAGTGCACCTATAATCTTCTCATTCTTATGTATCTTCCTCCAATGGTGACCTCCAAACTAAACTTGAGCTTTTGCAATAGTATGTTATTATCCTTACGATAGGAACTGTATGGCCACAAAATTCTGAAAAACTCAAAATTATTGGACCTTGCAAAAATACTATATTTTTTTGTCACAAAAGCAACAAGTGTCATATTTCAAAATTTATTTCTCAGCTGCTCCAAACTCAATTATTAGCTCTATTTCACCCTTGAAAGCATGCATAAAAATTTGATCCCTAAAACCACTCAAGAACCTGCAAAAACCAATTACTCAAAAACTACCACAAGGCACAAACACACAAATGGAGTTAGATAAGAGAAGATTCCCTAGAAGAGTCACCAAAATGTAATTTTATGATTTGAATTGTGAATGAAAATAAATAAGAATGCAAGATCCTATTTGAAGAAAAAAAACTTAGGTAGAGCTTAGCAAAGGAATGCAATCAACAAGGGCCCCACCTTCTTTCTCATTTCCACATTCTCCTTTAGCATAAGATTTTTTGTATTCTTTCCATGTTGGTATTTATTTATTTCCATAAAATGTTGATATTTGGACGCATCCAATAATTTAGAATATATCATAGTTGCATGCAGTGTATTCTAGTTGGAATCAATTTTTTGTATGGGACCCAAGACTTTTTTCATAATTGTTCTTAATTCGAGAAAGTTCCTTGTAGTATCTACCATATTATCACCTTGAAGTATTCATTAGTTTTTGATCTTCAAGCAATCACATAACCCAAAATACCTCTAGGTAGCATTAGGAAATTCATTTAGGCCAACCTATATAAAATCCCCTTCACTATAAAAGTATTCTCCATATAAATAGTTGTTAGCAAGAAAATTGGGAAAACACAGACCAGAGTTTTGAGCCCCAAGTAACTTTTGAGTGTTGTAGTTTATACCCTAGAATCAGTCATATAAAGGTAGTAATGGTTTGATTCAAACAAAGGATTAACTAATCAATTATATATTTATAGAATTCCAGATAACATCATGCATATAGAATTCCCTATAATCATTATATTAATCACATCAATGGAGTACATTCATATATATTCCCCTATACTTTATACATATTTCTCTTCTTCTTACATATATTCTTTCATACACACACTCTTATACATATATTCCATTTCATACACAAAATTTTACATACATATCCCCCCTCTATTATTCATATCTTTTCATATACATATATCTATGGGATGGGATGCAAACCATCTATCCTACCCCTACTCTAGATGGTATCTTTTCAATCTTATGGTTTGCAAGATCTTTGCGACAAGATGCGATAGGATTTGCTCAATGGTGTCTGAACTATTACTCTTTCCTGCCAAAATCGTCCCCCCTTTCAAAATGTTGACTTGTCCTCAAGTCAAATCTACTCTATTGGAAGAATATCCTTATATATATATCCTTAAGTTTAGAAAAAAGTGTGCTCCCATTGTGTTTTGGCTAAGTATAGCCGCTGAGTTTGAACTTGGATATGTAGTAGTAGCTTCTCTACCTCCAAAAATGTTTAGGGAATTTGGATCCTCTATGCTAATTATTGTGCTTCCTGGAGAATTCCCATAATATGTGTTAATCTTAAGCTTACTACTTCCCTTAGTTAGTGGAATTTGTTCTAGATTTTATCCCTTTGATCTTGTAATTTTTGAAATCGGGCATGAACTACTTCTATCTGTACTCCAGATTGGCCATATGTATCTTGGAGGGCATTGTATACCATGGCTCTTTGAAGTATTTTAACTTCTAGCTAGTCTAATTGAGCCTTAATCAGAGTTGTTACTATTGGCCATTATAGACAAAACTAGTAAAGTGCATTGAGATCTCCTCCAGTGTTATTCATAGTGTTGATCTAGGACTAGGGAAGAATGTGCAGTAGCACATGTCTTCCTTTCCTCATCAATCTTAGCCTTTTGGTACTCTATTTGAAGTTGTCTCATCATTTTATTTTGTAGTTGGACATCCTTGAGCACCCCGTCTACCAAAATTATAAACTACCTTGTCAAGGGTTAGGATGAGTCCCCTTAGAGATGCACTAACTTACTTTGAATATATTTCACCATTTCCACTAGTTGGTCAGAGTTCTCCACATGAATTTTTAACATTTATTCCCTTATTGTTTGTTGTAGGATATCCCCTTGTGATTGTAATCATAGTATGAGTTAAATACGCCAGATCCAAATGAATTTAAGCTATATTTAACCCACTAAGCTACAATACCAATGAGATGTTCAAAAGCTTCCAAAATAAGCAACCATTAAACTAACCATGAAATAAACCATGAAAGCATAAAATAAACCTAATCTAGAACTCCAAACCTTATACCATTGGGGGATTGGTGTCGTATTGATATGGAATGACGGCCCTTTCCCAATCCCTTGGATAAAATGAGCATCTAATCAAGCTCCATTGATGAAAGCTTAAGAAAATATTGATAAAACTATGCTATATGGATGAAAGAGATGAAAAATCTTGATAATGGATGCAAGGATGAATAAAGATAGTATTTAAACATGCAACATAACTTTGTTTTGATGGAAGTGGATCCATTTCTCTCCAAAATGTGATTCATTTATAGGAGAAAATGGTGAATCAAGGGTCAAGATTGATTTGATCAATCAATGGTCAAGATGAAAGGAAAGGTGAAGGCATGGATCAAGGATTCTCATCAATGGATGAGAATCAAAGATCACATGGATCAAAGAATCAATCAATGGCTCACAATGATTCAAACAAACACACTTTTAAAGTTGTTAGAAAGTTTGTTACAAAATTTGTTAGGAAATAATATTCTATTTTTGGAGCTCAATTGAAAGAACATTCTAAGGGAATATTCCCATGCAAGCGGATGGGTGAGGGAAAATTAGTAATTAGTTAATTAAAACAAAGTTTTAATTGTGCAAGTTGAGGAATATGAGGATTGTCATTAAATAATTAGTTTATTTAATGAAAAGGGGTTCAAATGACATTTAATTAAATAATTTAGGATTATTTAATTAAATGAGAGGACATAAGGTGTTTAAATTAAATAATTTAAATTATTCAATTAAACAGGATGAAAGGTTGATGTGAAAGGGTAGGAATTAACCTAATAAAATTAATTAGATTAAAAGATGAAAATGATACATTTAATTAAATAAATAGGCTTATTTAATTAAACAGGTGAAAAAAGATAAATTTTAGGATGAAATGATGTTAGTGACCAGATTTAGGTGTGTAATATCATTCAGGAAAATTTTAGGTGTCTACATTTTTCCCCTCTTTGAAGCGAGGTACCTGTCACATTGGCTCAAAGAATGATGCTTTTTGGATTAAAGCTGCTGTTCAGATCAAAAATTTAAAAATTCTTGATTTTTTGGATGCCCCACTATTGCCCCAATAGAAGGAATTAAGCTGGTACCCTGTCCCTTTGAGAGATTGGGCGGAAATTTGAATTTCGGGTCGAGATCACGATAAATATTGAACATAGGTTTAGCTCAAAGAAGACGAAAGATACTTCTTTAAAAGGATTAGATATTTGATGTAGACATATTTTATGATATATACATAGTCATTGGTTATGGGTAGCCTCATGTATGTTTTGATATATATCGCACAAATTCGATACTTGGATAGAAATGTTAGTAAAGATAAAAGAATAACAAGAATAAGATGGATGGAAGTAGAAGAATGAGATGGACATTGATTGACCATTGTTTTGAGATTGATTCAGAAGTCCAACAAGCCTATGATCATTTGAGACTTTATTAGATATGATGATGAGAAAGATGATTTTCTCATCTTAGGGATTAGGATACTTCAATACTTCATTCCTTATATGTTTGATATAACACATAGATACGATGCATCAAGGTATCGATAACCAAGATGGATTTGTATCTAGTGCGATGGAATTTGAATCTACAAACAGATAGGATGATTCTTCCTCACACCTTGACATATGGAAGCCTCGTTGGAATGTAGTTTAGAAGTTTAGAACATTTTGGACCAAAGCATATGCAATAGTCAACAATCTATTCAAAACTACCTCCCCACACACAACTAAGCAAGTATTCACCAAGATTATTTTATAAGAACATCCCACAAGCACAACAAAGAAAAGATAATGATCGATGCCCCATTCCTTTCTCTCTAAATTTTTTAGACATCATCAAGAGGTCCTTAGAATGGGTCAACAAGATAAATCATAAGACAAGATCAAAATGAACAAACAATCAATGTTTTTATATCTCTTGCAAAAGATGTGTTTTGAGGATAAATATCCAAAGTGATTACCAATGATAATGCCCATTGTAGGAAGGATGCATCCTAGGACATGTTAGTGGATGGTGAAAGGTTGATAGATTATTTGAAAGGCTGTTGATATAAAGTTTGACCAACATGTTCGATAATGATCAAGGGTTTAATTTTTGTGTTGCGTTCAAAGGTTCTACTTTTGCTGATTGTTGTACCTATTTTTTGTTTGTTTTACCAAAGGGTGAGTGTGATGATCGATTTATTATGGATGGAAGTGTTATCAACAAAGTATGCACTCGAAGCTAATCTATTAACTTAGCTACGTGTTGATACATGGGAGCATTCCTAGGCCTGTGGGTTGCCTAAAACTTGGAATGAACCTCCAGAGAAGGCTAGTTCCTCTTGCTTGATCACCTAGAACTTGATCAATCCTAATTATTTTGGAGGAAAAGGGTAAGTAGGATACTGAAAATAACTTAAAATGCATGAAAATGATAAACTACAGCTAACTAGGTGATGCCCCAAATTGTTTTCTCAGACTTATAACTTGTTGTTTTGGACTTACAATGGCTTAAAAAGAAGTTCTACTACACAACCTATGTATTTTAACATATCACCCATCAATATTTCATAAAAGGGCAGCAATTGATGATGTTTTGGAAGGAAAATGAGAGATTTCACAACCAAAACAACCCAATAAGTTTTACCACAATTTACAAATTGTTTAATCTATTTACAAGTGTTTGTTTTGATCATATTTTGAGGTTTTAAGATAAAACACAACAAAATGAACCAATAAAACATATATAACCAGCCACATAAAAGACATAATTTAAACTAAAATTAATGCCAAAGAAGCATTACACAAGTGTTGATCCAAAATAGATTGTCTTCATTGCTTGAAAATTAAAATTACATGAAAAAATTCAGTCATATGCTTGATTGGTTTTGAGATACAATGCTTATTTTTTCTAGTTTTAAAAGAGCTAAAGCAAGCTACAAATCATTCAAATTACAAGTAAGAACTAGTTTGAAACTAATTTCAACTATTCCTATATCCCTTCAACACATGGGAGAGAATCTAGGAGAGAAATTAATAAATAATGGATTAGGAGACCTGGTCCATTGGTATCCAAGTTTCCTTTTACCTTCAACTGTTGTTGGGTAGGATGTAACTGATTTTAGGCTAGAAGACCCCTTCAAACTGCTCCAACTTGCTTCATTTATGAAGAAAAACCACCTTCTTTGACCTGTTCATGGATAGGGCCTTTAATTTTGCTCGTAGTTGCTTGAAAATAGCTGTAAAAAGTCCCTAACTACCACTATTTCTACTCCACCACATGGAAAATGCATCCCAACCTCCTCCTAGATTCCCCCCACTTGCTGCTCAAGTCACCACATGGCTCCTAAATCTCCTCTCCATGATTCCCAACTGCCTTGGGTCAGATGGAATTGGTTTCAGAACCTAGAACCCTCATAAGTGCTTGAAAAAGTCATCTAGCCACCCAAACTGCCTCTTGAATGCCTATAAATCCATCAACAACCAAAAATAGGCCTTAGAACTAAGTTTTAGCCCCTAGAAAGTGATGTAAAACTCCATTTTTATCTTTGCCCCTTTGGTTGAAATACACTTGTTGTCCTCACTATTATCTTTGTAGTTTTCCATTATACTCTACTTGCTTGACTGTGAATGATGCCACAGTGACTGATCCTCCAAGATGTTCTCAAGACTGCATCATTGCTATTGATGAGGCTTCTTTGTCTTGGCTCAGAACTTATCTTGCATCTCTTCACTATTCATTCTACAACCTTAGAAATTTCCTATGACTTGTTAGTGAATGTTTTAGGACTGTTTAAGAGTCTCCTTTATCTCTGTTCATTCTAAGAGCATCATAGAGAGGCACTTTCATAAGCTTGAAAAGTCTCTCGAGTCATTCTTACCTGTCACTATCCTCTACAAGTCTTTATGAAATCATACCTTTCTTTGTAGTGATACTCCTATTGACTTAATAGGGTCTATAGAACCTTGGACAATCTTATGTAATTGTTATCACATGGGATTTGTACCCGCATGCAAAGCTGTAAAACTCTGCAATCCCATGTAACATTGGAGTACTTTTAGGTTGTGGGTATCCTATTCAAAAGTAAACCTCTAGATTCTAGGTCGGCTTCCTATATGATTTTCTAATTATGCACTTAATAATTTGCTTGGAAAAGGGAAAAGACTGAAACTGATATGAAACTGGAAACTAAAATGTTGTGATTCACTGAAAAGAAAATGACTTGCAGACCTAAACACAACTAGGCTTCTCAAAAACTGTTAACACAACTTAAACTAGGCATTTCACTCACATAATTAATTCATTAAAAGGCTTTGCTAAATCTCTCTCTCACAAAGGAAAACAAGGTTTTCACAATCCAAAAGAAAAGATATACTTTACGAGCATAATTAATAACCTGTAACAAACTACCTTTTATGTACATGCAAAGGTAAGTGAGACATAAATTTAAAGGTTTCTAAACGAAACACAATAAACTTGCATCAAATCACTGTAACACACAAGGCATCAAAAACTAAGAAGGGTAACATTCATTTTGACAAAACACTTAGAAGGAAATTCTACAATAAACAATGTTTGATAACCTCTAAAACCTGTTGAATATATTAATGTGAAACTGAAAAATGAGTTACAAGAAATCCTCTTTTGCAAAAGTTGCAAAGGAAAATGAAATCAAGAACTAAAGGAAAACGAATAACTTTTTCCAATATATACAATAAGGCATGCATAAAGCAGCCAAAAGGTGGAATTGAATGTGAACTCCCAATGAAAATATCCACATCTCCAAAGCTATCCATCAGCAAAAATAAAAATCCATGAAAAGAGGGCCCACCACTGCTGTAAAATGAGCTTAAACAACTCAAAACTCCACCTCTCAATATGCATGATCAAATGATCCTCGAAACTGAAGTGAAACTACCGATGTGGACTCCACAAAACTAAAAAAGACTTCATTTAATCCTTGCATGATTAATTGATTGAAAATGAATTGAAGTCTCTATCTTTGCATGAAAAATTTACTTCATCAAGACTCAAACATCAATCTTCTTTGGATACTTGTATGGTTTTGAAGTTCAAAAGGACCTCAGTCAACCACATCTCCTAATTTTGCATGGTTTAGGGATGAAGGCACTAATCCAAACAAATAATTAATTAATGTTGAAATATCACTTTATTAAGTGTTATTTATTTTGCTCATATGTTTGCATCTCCTTACAAATAAATAAAGAAATTAATAAATCATTGATTTATTAACTGTTTACATTATGCGTTTATTTCAAAACCATGCAAAATACAAGGAAAACCCTAATACAATGGGTATTAGTCATGCAAAAGCTTTTTTTATTTATTTATAAAAAACCGAAGGAAAAATGTCTATGTGAAGTCGATTGACTTAGGGTAAAGAAACCCTAACATGATCCCATGGCTAAGCACTCATTATCTTCACTTCATTTCACTTTTCCTATGATGCTCTACTTGATATGCCGCCATGGTGGGTAGCTATGGTAGGGTTTTGAATCTCAGATTGTAGCATTGTTTGTTCATTTCTTTCTGCTCGAGCCTCTCAAGTATACTCAAAGGTTAGTATTCTGATTAAAAATGCAAAAACTTACATTTCCTTTAGTCTGTAGCAAGATTTTTGAGTACTGGTTGTGGCCATGACTTAATTTGATGCAACTTGTTGTGTTTATCTTCTCTGTTGACATTATCACCCTTGGCTGCCATGGAGGTAGTTTTGGCCCAGTCATGCAAGTTTCGGGAAGTGAGTTTGAATGCTCTCTTGAAAATAAAAGAAGGTAAGCTCGAATCTTAATAAAAATTGGTATTTCACTCCATTTTATTGCAAAGCACATCAACAACAGCTCTCTCTGGCCGCGACTATCTTTGTAACTTTGCATATTTAAGGGTTTTTTGGTATGCTTGGCCGCAAACTTAACTTATTGCATATATCATTCTTGCTCTTTCTGCAGTTTTTTTCTTCTATACTTTGAAGCTTTAGGAAAAACCCTAGATAGGGAATGGTGTTTGTGAATTTTTTTTTTCCCAAGCCACAACCTCTCTTCTTTGTTTCGGGTTTTCATTTGTGGGTAAGATCCTCTTATGAAGGTCACAAGATTCCACCTTCTCTGTTCATTGGCTTTGTCTGGGTATTCCTATTTTCTGATTTGCATAAACAAAACCCTCTATTCTTTGTATTTTCAATGATTTTCCTTTGTTTTTATGGCCACGGTCTGTTTCTATCATAGTGGCTTCATTGTATCTTCTCTTGAAAGAGTTAAACTTGGGTTTTTAACTCTTCAATGCAAGCTGTGAGCTTAATGCATTGTATTCTAGGTTTTGTCTTTCTTCTATGGCCGCACCCTTCTTGTTTCTCCAAAACTAATGAAATTCTTCTTCAAAACCCAAAAGCCTTTGGATTTGCAAATCTTTCATGTACTTAATGAGGGATTTTTGGAAATGGTGGAAGAAAAACATAAAGCACACCTGTATGTTTGATTTTTCTCTTGCATCCTGAAAATATGAGAAAAGATAGAAGAAATACCTCTTCCCTTGTGTAAATTACTGCTCCATGCTCTAGTTGTGAAAGAATTTTTGTAGATTCCACATGGCGTAGTACAAGAAAAAGGAAAATCTTATTTTCTCATATGCATATAATTCATTTGTAACGTCTGGGTCTAAAACCCTCAATAGGCTACAAGTTTGTATTTGACTATCTAGCTGTTTACTTTATTTATCCTTTACTTAAAGGTTGTCCTCCTTGCTTTCATCACTGAGTTGGTTGCCGTCCTCATTTTGTTGATGAAAAACCCAGCTGTTTTTTGGTCCTTCATACCTTGACTACCCTCATGCATTAAAACTCTGTCGGTAATCTTGTTGAGATGATTGTTACTTTATGATCTTTGAACAGTTTGAACTTGCATTTTGAATGCATGTAACCATCATTTATGACCATGACTTACCACTGATGGCTGATTGATCTTAGAAAGAACTTTAATATGCATCAATCACGATTACTGTTCCATCATTAATGATATCTTATGTAATGAATGATTGGTAATCTATTCTTGATATTATATGTTATCTTCACAAGCTGCCTCTATGAATATAGACCTCTTTGTCTCATTTCATGAAGAAACAAACTGAACTCTTGTCACTCTGTACATTTCATTTGATCTGCCATTGCCTTGCACATAAATGACTCTGTTTATCCAATCTTGTATTAATGATATTCTAGCTTGGTACTGGACTATATTTATACACTTATAATGGTAAGAAAAAGAACTGTACTTTAATGTTCTAGCCACCTTCACATAGTTACTGCCTTTTTATGGATTTGAAAGTTCCATTCTTTTAAATGAAGAGTGGATGTGGACTTGTTCTATTTGTTTCCACCACAATGTGACTTGAAGGTTGATGCTTTGAGTTTTATGATAGTAGTCTTATTCCCCAACTATTCTTTTATTCACATCTCAAGATATTTGATGGATCATTGAATTCAATCTTGAGATGATGAACATCTATTACATGTTCTCAACACTTCATAACTTAAGATTGAATCCTCCTTAGTGTTTGATAACTCTTTTGAATGAAGAGTGAAGGAATATTGGGCTCTGTGTGCTATTTCCTAATATGATGCTCTTATGTAACAGATTTAGATGAAGCAAATTTTTATTGTTTCCTATCTTTTTCCTCCTGAAATAGCATGCTGGGCTCTACCCTTGTGGGAGCCACATTTTACTCTGCAGGTTGATATATCGAACATGATGAATCAGTGATAAAATATGTACCTATTACCTACATAGCGAACAAACATGTTAGATAAATCATTGAAGCTGAAAGCTTCCATTGAACTTTATGCATTTTGAACAATGAAATCATCTGATGGATGCCTGATTAGATGTGTGTTATATTTCTGTTGGTAATGTAGGCATGAGGTAGGATATGATTTTCATTGCTCTAGCACCACCTTTCATCACACTTGTAGATGCTTTTGGAGCTTGGAGCTAGATCAATTTAGAGGCACAACAATTGAAGACTTCAAGTGTAATGACGATTCATCATTCCAGGTAATGACGAATCACCTTCTATCTTATGCCTATGTTATTTCCAATTGTATGATATACAATCTTTTCTTGTATTCATTATTTGATTTGAAAATTAAATGAAGCTACTCCCACATCTTGTGTGGTACTTTGTTTTTTACAATATGAATAAAACAACATTTATGCAATTTCATGATTTTTTTGTTACAACTAGTTGCATAATAATACTAAAAATTCAAGAGTAAGCAGATTTGTTTTAGCAATGAATACTTAGTAGAAAATTTTGTAACCACTTGTGTACCTTTAATGATGAACACAATTCAAATCTACCTATTTTGAGCTGTAGCTAAAAATAGGTGACAATAATCTTTGAAAAAAATTACTTCTCTTAGGTGACTTCCCCTACACAATAGTGTTGACTGTTATGATGGCTCCTTGCTATTATGATAGTCTTTGTTAGAGAAGTCTGTTTCTCTTTATCTCTGCTTGTTGCACCTATATCATGACTATCTTATGACAATCATTTCCACCATTTATTCATCTTGACAACACTATTTTCTACTGTTATGTTAAAATCCATATCACTGCCTCTTGATAGTCACCATTTTTATTCTTCCTTTCATATACAATGATACCCTATATATTAGCCCCAAACTTGCAACACTTAGATGAACTACACTTTTTAGCAAGCAAAGCAGGACAACCATAGAGAAGGTAAATACAAGTTTTTGACAAAATATCTGCCTGAAAGGAAAACCAATCCATGGCCCCAAAAAGTTGGAAGCTCTTTATACACAACACTAATGTAGAACAAACAACCTCCATGTGAAATAGATCATAGTCAAGAAAAGACATTATACACTGCTTGCACTGATGATAATAGTATGACCATTTTAGATCTTAGTATGAATTCTATGCAAACCTTTGTTTTATCAACAGAGTCAGTTATTGCATCTCCATGTGTTTTATGAATCTTGAAGAAATGAAGCCCCTAGAAACCTAGCATTTCATTTATCCATCACCATCAGAATCTTGTCTTATCCGCTTTCTTTGTTTCTACTATGAAAAGAATAGTCATATGATCTTTCATTTTGGATAGAACAAAAATAAAAGGGGATATTACAATGACATGAACATAGAGACTTAGAAGGATGAAGCTTTAAATATTTTCCTTCTTAACTTTCTCACAGGCTATCATCACCTTTTATTTTTCTCTTTTCTTCTCTCTAACACTTGACAATCTTTAATCATCATACATTTTTATTTTAAAAATCAAATTTCAATAAAAATGTATTCAACCTCTATGAGCCTAAAAGACTCTCCATATCAGGCTCAAATTATCACATAAACAAAAAGACACCAACAAAATGCATTGATCATTTCTAGCAAGTGTCTTCCACCTTTTATGCAAGAAACATACCTGGCAGGAAAAAAGAAGATAACCACGTTGTGATTTTTCATTGTGGGAGTTGCCTATTATGTGGAAAAAATCTATTGTGGAAGGTGGAAACAATATGATTTTAATGCATCATGTCAGGTTTTCCCTCTTCTATTTCAACATGGACATAAAGGAAATGAAATTGGGACCTCTTCAAATCTATAGACTACGTGCCAAACTCCCTAATTTCCTCTTGCAATGTGCCATCAAGTTTGCTATACATTCAGGTTTTTTGGAAAACTTCAATGCCACTGCAGGAACCCTTCAATGCCTTAAGGAGCTGGTACTTGACAATGTGGTTGATCAATGGAACATGCAACTGCTATCATCACACCATGCCACAAGATTTTATGTAGACTTTTCAACACCAACAACCAGTAAACCCTAAAGTCATTCTCTTTCAACATGAGGTGAGTTATCAAAATGAAACAACTCTTTCTCCCTTTCACGCCCAACAAGACTTAGTCAAATCCTCTTTCCTTTTCCTACTTTCCATTTTGCTCCAAAAGTTTATTTTACATATTATTTTCCCTTTTTTGACAAATATTTAACAATATGTTTTTAAAACATTTTTTTAAAAACAAAAGTGTTAACAAGAAGTTTATTGCGAGTGAAAGCGAAATTGGATGGGTGGTTTTGGAATTTTTGGAATATTTCAATGTTTTTGGTATTTTGTAATGTTTTGAGGCCGTTTTTGATCTTTTTGAATATTTATGTGAATTCTTGGGTTTTCAAGTAATGTGAGGCTATTTAAGGTTTTTTCAAGTTTTTCCAATGTTTTGGGTTTTCATTTTTTTAGATGTTTTTATGTTTTTTGAGTTTTCAAATGTTTTAGGTTTTTTGAGTTTTGACCAAGACCTAAGAGGGACTGATCTAGGGCCTCAGGGGCTTATCAAAGATTAGTCTTGCCTATGTTATACACACAAAGACCATGTAGTTTGATTGAATTTGACTCGTTATTGATGAGATATGAACAATTGATGGATTGTTAGCTTATTATGATAGACTCCTAAAGACTATCCTAAAGTGTCTCAAGGGAACATCAGTGATGGCCTTGCCTATGTTCAAGCCTAGAGACGACGTAGTTCGACAAGGTAATTTTTTTAAATTTTTTTGATGTTTTGACCTGTTTAGGGATTTTGATGTGATTTGGATGTTTTGGATTTTGACTTTACAACTTTTTGAATGTTTTTTGATTTTGGCTATACAACATTTTGATGTTTTTGGATTTTGATGAGGTTTTCAAATGTTTTGGGATTTTTTGAGAGATTTTGAGATGTTTTTGGTTTTTTGGATTTTGAGATAAACGATACCTAGATCACGATGTCGATGTCACGTTGTGAGATATAATACATGGATCAAGAGTTATTCAAAAACAAGAGTGCATTAACTTGCCCCCAGTGTCTAGCAATGTTTCATAGCTTAATGGAGAAACCAAGATAGGTAATGTATATGTGAAGAGGTCAATAGAGTTTTATCATACTAGATATGGGCAATGGGACTTCATGAGACAAAGTGGTAAAGAGTCTATCAAGAGCTTTCCATGAGTAAAGTTGAAGTATATTCAAGATAAATTGGAATATCTGGATAAAGCTGGATTGGATGGATGGAGGGAACATTGGATTTATCATGACAAGGATGAGATATTTCTATCTAAGAAAGATCACATAGACAATCGATTCTAATCATGCCGCCTATTTGCCAAGTTTTCATCATAACACTTGCCCAAAGTGCCACCGAAGTGGTTTTCACTGGAGGACGATTTTTATTTTTACTATTTTCTTGATTTTTTGAAAATTTTACCCTCATGTTGAACCACCTGATGGTACTGATGTAGATTCCACTATCATAATTTTCCAATGATAGCTTTCTTGAAGAAGCTGCTTTGATAAGATACAAGCACTTGAATGCAAAATTTGAGAAATATGATCTGCCTTGTTGGTACCAGAATTAACCTTGTCTATGTGTGCACATCGTGATATAGTACCTTCAGAATCCTTATGATGAAGAGTAGTTGCCAACACATGGTCAATGCAATAATTGGATATTATAAATGGAGTGGATGATGCCATGCATGAAGGAATACGAGATGGATTGATTGATGGTTTGGAACCTTTAACTCTCCAAACTTGGGAAGATGAGCAATGATGAGTAGACATGACAGTTTTTGTGAGATTAGGACCAACCATTTGATGTACTTTGTTCCTTTCTTGAGAATCCCGCTTCTGTATTTGAGGATGTCTTTGATGGATACTTTTCCCTTTTCGACTTTTCCCCATAGTTTTTTTGACTAATGGAGTTTTAGAGGGATAATTTTCTTTTGTATTCTTTTGTATCCATTTGTATTTACTTTGTCCTTTTTTCTTTATTGCTTCATTTTCTTTGATGATATTCTCCTTTAATTGATAGGAATCCTTCTTCTTATGTTAGTCCCAATTTGTGTATGAGATGGTGGGTGGATGACGATTCATGATACAATTAGTTGTAGTGTTGATAATATTTCCCCATAAGGATCCTTCGTGCCCCCTATGTTGATGTTTTCATAAAATAAGATTTCCCTTGGTGTTGTGAAGGTATTAACAATACCTAATAATTTGCACTAATAATATATCCTCTAATCCATAGCCACTAAATATGACTTGTCATGAACACATGATATTGCTATGGGTGCCTGTTGTTAAGGAATATGAACTATTTTCTTTGATTCTATGACATCATTATCTGTTGATACTACTTCAAAAGATGTTGGTGCTGATTTAGAAGATGTTGGTGTTGATTTAGAAGATGTTGATGATGCACAATCACTGTAAGAATCAAGAATGAGAGACTCTTGTTTTGGTTGAAGAACATTTTTATGTTCATAACAAAGAAACATCTTAAGGGTGGTATTAGGGATATGTTTGGACTTTAAAATGGTTTGGAAGATGTCCCTCAACTCTTGATGAACCTCTAGGGATAGGGGTTCTTGATCTTGACTCAATTCGAAGCAACTTTTGTTATCCTCAAGAGCCTCTTCTTGACATGATCCTTGGGTGGATGATATATCATCGGTAAACGACTCTTCGCAACATTTTGTAGGTATGGGTGCAATAGGGGATAATTATTTCTCCTTTGGTACTTCTTCAATATGCCCAATCATTGAGTCATATGTGGGATAGATATCACCACCTAAAACATATTTGATGTCATTATGATATGAAATATTGGTAGACACTGTTGATTGGTTTGGACTTTGTTTTAAAATAGTATCTTGATACGTGTCTGATTCCTCATATTGTGATGAATGAATAACACAAATGTGTCCTACCATGGTATCATGGGTATGGTTTACGTTATTTGAGGTTGATTCCTTTCCCAAATCTTTTGCTTTTGTATGATCAGGCATAGGGTTTATGTAAATTTTCAGATTGTCATTCCTAGATTTTTGATCAACATTGTCATATCTTGATTTGATTACTACATTTTAAAAATTGAGGAAAACTAAAATATTTGGAAAATAGAATTATCATTTTATTTATGGAATTTGAAAGAATGCGATTGATGCAATTTTTTTGATTCAAGAAATTATTCATGGATTATCAGTTAAAAGTTACTGATAAGTGGACAAGTGTAAGAATGTGTGTGTAGGAACAAGTGGAAGGATGAGAACTTGATTGAGGTAGGAACACTTAGCCAGATGACCACGATAAGAAAAGAATGGAATATGAGATATGACACACCACATTAGAATATGACATCTGCATATGTTTGAAAAAGTTGAAAAATTGCATTCATACTTGGTGTGAGAACTATAACTAATGGAAAGAAAAAATTTATGCACTCTCGCCTTAATTTGTCCGTTTAAAAACTTATATTCAGAAAAATTGGATAAAGAACTCAACCATCTTGTATGAAAAATTTATTACATTTGCTTATTCTTTGGATGAATATGAAATACGATTTGGATAGAAAAATATGTAAGTGATTTTATATGTATGTAATCTCAAGGAAAATATGTGAATAAATGTATGCATTTGTATATGTATGTATATATATATATAAATACATATACACACAAATGTGTGTGAATGATTTTCTTTGAACTTAATTTCACTCTTCAAAAGAGATCGTGGGAAAATTTGAAAATTTGTAACCCCCACTAAAAATGGATAGAGGTCGATACCCTTATGGCCAAAAAGCTTGAGTCAATGCTGAGAAAATAGAGGAGTGGGCAACCAAATAACATAATGGAGACAGTAAAAATTAAGACCCCATATCTCACCAAAAATAGAAAGGGATCATTCAAAGTCAGAGAATTGAAAGAATGTGGTAAAAAGCAAGAACCGATAGGGAAAAAGTAGAGGACGAAGGAGGAAATGGACTAGTTGGAGGATCTATAGCTTTTCTAGGAAGGAAAAATTGTTCAAGACAACACCTTTTGAGGTATTTTGATTAGTTTATCTTCGATCCTCTCATTTTGAATAAATTTCCTATCTTGTAAATTGATGAATACATCTTTGTAGTGTTTTTGACTTAGTGTATGCTTATATTTTTGGGTTAATTATACCTAGTCGATCGACCATGTCGATTACTATGAAACCCATGAGGGTCGAGCCGCTTAGAAGGCTCTGTGTCTTCCATTTTAAATTGTTTGAACCTATGCAGAAGGTTATGTATCATACCCACATGGGATTATTAATGCCCATTGATATTCCATCTCCACGGTTGTGGCCAATCGACCGATTGATGAATAAATCTGTGTTTATGTGTAATCAATTGGGTTATATTCCCAAGCCATGTGGGCGATAGCTGAATGGAACCCACTGTTTGTATATCATATGGGAATGTTTTATCACTATTTTTTTTCAAACCCCTGTGATGAATAAGGGTGACGAAGCTTGCCTGCTAATGTTAGGCCGAGCGGTGATATACGGTGTTTATATTTTTAAATATCACCACCCATTGTTAAATGGATATGGCGGAACCAAATGTTATATTGTTTGATGAGTAACACTTAATGTGTTGTACGCGATAGGCCTTCATGACTGCGGGTGTTGGAAACATTGTGGTATAGTATGGATATATATATGTCTATATATAATCACATGAATGTCAAAATATATATGTGAACACCAATGAATTCTCTATCTTAAATCTGAGTTGAGCAATGACCTGCTCTGTGCTTACACATGCATTTTTTGAAGTGTTATATGTTATTGTGGGTAGAAACCCGTGGTTTGATAGATATTGACCACCATGTAAAACCCCTTTAGGGTATCGATACCATTCTATCAATGGATGATAACATGAGTATCGTTACCTCTTGAGGGATGATTTCGATGGGAAAAGTATATTTCTTATTTCAGTGTTCACTATCCAAGTGGTTACTTTGATCGAAGAGAACAAGTATGGCTTTCTAGATTGTATCAGAATGAATGAAAAATGTTTTCTATTTTAGGGGTGATGTAAACAGCTAAGTTTCATCAACCTATTATTTAAAGTCCTTATGAAAAGCATGTGACTGTGAAGTAGATGTTTACATTTGAATCTAAACTAAGATTAGATGATAACTTAATTCTAAAAGAACATCTGATTTAATTGATGTTGTTTCATTTATTCTCTAAATATGTAAAGTACACTTGTATGACAAGAAGATTATTTATATTTTTAGAATGTATACGTATATTCTAAATTATTTATTTTTAGACATATATGTGAACATGCATAAATATTCCTTTTTGCATGCTCACATACATGCTGTATACCTTCTGATTCATCTTGATTATTTTACTTATTGAGCAAGTTATAGATGTTTTGCAAATGGAACCAAACTATAAATCTAGAACAATATTGAATTGTAATTACATATGATAATAGATGAATGGATATACTAAGTGTGAATGAATATTGCTTGATTTTGTTAAGTGGAATCATACAAGAATTCTTGGTAGACTATAGCAACCCATAATGTTTCTAATGGATGGT
>CM021109.1:403094262-403220673 GCA_007115665.2 Sequoiadendron giganteum
AGGGTTGAGGGTTGAGGGATTAAGAGGGTATAGGGGTTGAGGGATTAGGGTTTAAGGGTTAGGAGTTGAGGGTTGAGGGATTAAGAGGTATAGGGGTTGAGAGATTAGGGTTTAAGGGTTGAGGGTTGAGGGTTGAAGGATTAAGAGTGTATAGGGGTTGAGGATTAGGGTTTAAGGTTAAGGTTGAGGGTTGAGGGATTAGAGGGAGTATAGGGGTTGAGAAGTTAAGTTTAAGGGTTGAGGTTGAAAGAGGATTAAGAGGGTATAGGGGTTGAGAGTTAGGATTTAAAGGGTTGAGGTTGAGGATTAAGAGGTATAGGGGTTGAGGGATTAGGAGTTTAAGGTTGAGGGATTAAGAGGGTATGTGGGTTGAGGGATTAGGGTTTAAAGGGTTGGGGATTAAGAGGAGTGAGAGATTAGGGTTTAAAGGGATTAGGGTTGGCCGGTTGGGGGATTAAGAGGGTATAGGGGTTGAGGGATTAGGGTTTAAGGAGTTGAGGGTTGAGATTAAGAGGGTATGGGGGTTGAGGGATTAGGGTTTAAGGGTTGAGGGTTGAGGGATTAAGAGAGTATAGGGGTTGAGGGATTAGGGTCTAAGGGTTGAGGATTGAGGGTTGAGAGAGAGGGGGGGTAGAGGGTAGAGGGTTAAGGGTTTAGGGGTTTATAGTTTACGGTTTAAGGGTTTAAGGGTTAATGGTATAGGGTTTATGGTTTAAGGTTCCCACTCCCTCTCTTAGGTCTTCCCCCCCACCATAATTGAATAAATGTTTTCCCTCTCAAGTCTCTCTCTCTCTCTCTCGGGTCTCACTCCCTCCCATTCTACCTAGACTAATATGTGTCACTCCAATGCCCTCTCTCACAATCCCTCTTTGTTAGGCCTCACTTACCTCCCACCCTACTCTCCTAGGTCTCTCCTTCCCACCCCCTCTCTCCCACTTTGACTCCCTCTCCTTCTCTCTCAGGTGTCTCTCTCCCACCCTCTCTCTAAGGTTTCTCCCTGCCACCCCCCCTCTCTCTCTCAAGTCTCTCCCTCCTACCCTCTCTCTCTCTCTCTCCCACTTTGTCTCTCTCCCTTCCACCCTCTCTCCCTCTCCCTCTCTCTTAGGTTTCTCCCTCCCACCCCCTCTCCCTCCCCCTCTCTCTCTCTCTCAAGTCTCTCCATCCTACCCCCCTCTCTCTCTCTCCCACTCCCACTCCCACTCCCTCTCTCTCTCACTCCCTCTATCTCTCTCCCACTTTGTCTCTCTCCCTCTCTCTCAGGTCTCTCCTTTTTAAAACAACATATTTGGCTAGCGCCAAATTTGTTTTTCCTTGAAACGGTAAAACAGGGGTTGACCCCGTGATTAGGGCCCACATTCTCCTATATTTGTTTGGTTCAACGCTTTATCCGAGTCAGAAACGCCTTTTTTTATGCAGTTGACTTCATATTGTACCATTCTATGCTTGATCCATAACCTTTTTACCACCAATCTGCATGGTAGACAATGTAGAAGAAGACAAAAGTTTCTACATCATTTTACATTATCTAAGGTAATATATTCATTTTGGTAATATTGAAATGTTTATATTTAGTATATTTGTTTATTTTTGACAATATAAACTAAATTTTTTTAATGATTTTATTAATCATAACAATTGGACATAGAATTCAACATTGAATTAGATTGGATTTGCATAAAAAGGTTCAATTTTTATGAGTTTGAAGAACAAAAAACTGAAAAACATGACATTTACTTAACACAAATTTACTTATGAATTCTATTTGCATTGCTTATAATAGTCTATTTCTAGCATGGCTAGTGGAATTCACTCTATTTCATTTTATTTTCAACTAATTTGGAAAAAAAATATTTTCAACTAATTTATAAAACCTAATAGCTTTCATCAATGTTAATGCAAGTGTCCATTAATTTTTTTGTTCCATAAGAAATTCACCTTCATCACATGTGCTTAGATAAATTCAAGTGAGTTGACATAGTTGTTAATGCAAGTTTTCATTCATTCATACCATTTACCTTTCTAATAAATTAAAAAAATGGGAAATTTTGTGCAATTGAGAATGCTTATTGTCTTTCTAAGTTACCCATTGCCAAAGAAATAGTGAATAATTATAAGATATAGCATCACAAACCCTTCTTTGAATTCATATTCTTCATGACTTTGTTGACAATCAAAATTTTGGTTTTGAGAACAATAAACACAAGATTCTCTAGTTTTCATTTAGGTGGAAACAACTTATACCCTAGGTTTGGGATGTAGAGAAGGGAGACAAAACCTTCAACAATCATAATTAGATCAGTTTCAAACAATCTTCAATCTCAAAAACCTCAATTCAATGTTGAACTGACCAATTCACATTCACTTCCTTGTAGCATTCGCAATAGAGAAAAATGTTCATATCTTAGTCACTGGAACCCTCTCTAATCCATCTAAACACTAAACCCTTTCTTTAGGCCTTTATATTCTTGAAACAAGGAGGGTTTATTCAAAATCAATGTTTCAGGCCTCTAGTACAGGAGCACCTTGTAAGCTCAATTTTGTCAAAAAGGTCATCTTTAGTGAGCATGGTCAAATGCTAGGATTTTAGTTAATGTTGAGTATTTTATGTTTAGTGAGGTCAATTATACCATTTTATAATGTATTTGGAGCTAAGGGAGTTCAGTTGTGTCATAGCTTGCAATTTGGCTAAATATGGTCAGAAAACTTGCTAAAAGATGCAAAACTTGTAGAGTTAGGTGCATGCAAGGTTAGGTAAGTAGAATTTCAGTTCTAGGCATTCGCTTATGTTGTTATGAGTCCATCAATGTGATGAGAACCTCGAGGAAGAGGTGAGAGTATGGAAAAAATGAAGAAGATCAAGAAGTATTCCTTGTTTTTAGTGTAAAATTTTGAGTTTTGACTAGTAAATCTATGTTTCAGACCACTGTACGGCCCCATACAAGTGGTTCACGATGTAAAAGCTATGAGAAACATTAAAATCATGTATTACCTTTCATTTTTAGTTTTTTTTATTGAATTTCATGGAGGTTTGTGAGTTTTATGATCATTTTGGTGCTAATGGTGAAAATGAGGGCTTCAAGTGGTGTTTTGACAAAATGTGGGAAGGACTGTCCATGTAATGTATTATTCACCATGTGCAGGGTCTGGTAAGTGTGTTTGGTGCTTTGTATGGGTCTAGCAGGTCCAGGAGATAGGAGTTTCATTCAAACCCCAAGTATTTTGCTTGAAATTGAGGGTTTGGTGTATTAAGGGTCTAGAGGTCTTGGACCTAGAAAAAAATCAGGAAATTGGAGGTTTTGACACATAAAATACTATTTTTTTAGGAGATTGAGTGAAGGTCTAGTGTCTAAAAGGTACTCTCTTTGTAAATCAAGCCAATTGAATAGCCTTTTCCAAGGTGGGTCTATTGGAAGTCAATGTTGGTCCAAAGGAGTTGATGTTGGGGTTTACCTATATTTTATAACTTGCAAATGGGTATCTTAATCATCCCTGATTTTGTCAAGTGTTTTGGAAAATCTTGGTGAAAAGGCCCTTGAACCGGGTTACCTATGCTACAAGGGAAAGCTTGGTAGATGTTGGTATTTTCAGTTGAACATCTGATTTTGCTTTGGAATCTGATTGATTCTCATTGATTTGGGGTATTGAATGGTTTCCACCCCTCTCTGCATCAAAAATGGTGTTTCTTGGTAAGTTAAGTGATCAAGTTGTGTGTAAGTCTATTAAGAGCCTTCCTCTAAATCTTTGAACAAGTTCATTGTGGATCCCTACATGTACTGCATCAACCTTTAGCTACTTTGCCAACTCTTCAAACACACTCAAAATCCCTACTCAAATATCTAACCAGGTATAGACATCTAACTCCATCATGTATGAAAAATATTGTCTAGCATAGACATGTTTGATAATTCCAAACAACTTGTCACCTTCTTTCATAAAATGCTTTGGTGTGTTTCATATTTAATGCAATGTAATCAATGATATCAATATTTTCGTAAAATGCATTACTTACTTTTGTTTTATGTGTGTTTGTGAACATGTAGCATTCAAGGTCATGCCGAGGAAACGACGAAGCCTCTAACACCGGAAGAACGTGCAGTTAAAAATGCAAGGAGAAGAGAATAAAAAAATGTAGCTCGTGAAGCAAAGGAATTGTAGCCCATACATCCAAAAATTCCCGAGCAATCTAAGAGAGATGTCAAATTGGCAAAACAAAGGGCATGAATGAGGAAAGTTCGTGGAAGGACAAGAATGGATACCGAAGTTGGGGGCACATCATCAACCATAGGTGAAGCTCAATGCACATCTCTAGTTGAAGACACATCAACAAAAACATGTGGTTTTCTAGGTACATCAAAAATCACATCTTCAATTGAAGACACACCATCAACAACATTGTGTTTTGAAAGTACATCAGTAAACACATCTCTATTTGAAGGCACTCCACAAATGACATCTCAAGTTGGAGGTACAACATCGTTTACATGTCAATCTCAAGGTATGTCATCAATTGCACCTCTAATTGAAGGTACGCGATCTATCCCCAACATTTTTGACCTTCCCAATGTTGACACAAATTTACATTTGAGAACTCCTCCTAGAGTTTTGCATAGAAAACCTAAATTTTTTATTGATATTGATTCCAATGTTTTGCAAGTAGTTGAAAGTTGCAAAGTGGTGCAAATTTCATTTTGCAGCTCGTGTGAGCAAATGAACTATTCCAATGCATCTGAATAGGTATTTTTATGCTAGGAATGGTCCTCTTTCACACCCAAACACATGGAATCACTTCGAGCTATGTTCAACCGGATCGATCCCTTAAGGGTCCAAAGTGCAAAATGGTTGTGAACTTCAGCATGCTATTACTCAAACACCGTGATACTTAGAAACTTCTCATCTAATTCTATGAGATCACGTTGGGCCCCTCTACAATAACCTCTCTCAAAGGTATTTTCCTGTGGTGGAGAATTTTCACTTGGGGAAAACGTTGTCAAATGCAAGTAGTTGAAAGTTGCAAAGTGGTGCAACTTTCATTCTGCAGCTCGTGTGACCAAACAAACTATTCCAACACGTCCCAATAGGTATTTTTACGCTAGGAATGGTCACCTTTCACACCCAAACACACGGAATCACTCTAAGCTACATTCAACCGGATCAATCCCTTAAGGGTCCAAAGTGCAAAATAGTTGCACACTTCAGCATGCTATTACTCGAACACCGTGATGCTTAGAAACTTCTCATCTTATCCTACAAGATCATGTTGGGCCCCTCTACAATAACCTCTCTCTTTTTTCTCTATCTCGAAGGCATTTTCCTGTGGTGGCAAATTTTCACTTGGGGAAAAAGTTGTCAAATGCAAGTAGTTGAAAGTTGCAAAGTGTTGCAACTTTCGTTCTGTAGCTCGTGTGACCAAAAGAACTTTTCAAACGCATTCAAATAGGTATTTTTACACTAGGCATGGTCCTCTTTCCCATCCAAACATGAGGAATCACTCTGAGCTATATTCAACCGGATCGATCCCTTAAGGGTCCAAAGTGCAAAATGGCTGCGAACTTCAGCATGCTATTACTCAAACACCGTGATGCTTAGAAATTACTCATCTAATCATATGAGATCAAGTTGGGCCCCTCTACAATAACCTCTCTCAGTTTTCACTATCTCAGAGGCATTTTCCTGTGGTGGCGAATTTTCACTTGGAGAAAAAGTTGTCAAATGCAAGTAGTTGAAAGTTGCAAAGTAGTGCAACTTTTTTTCTATAGCTCGTGTGACAAAATAAACTATTCCAACGCATCCAAATAGGTATGTTTACGCTAGGAATGGTCCTCTTTCATACCCAAACACGTGAAATCACTCTGAGCTACGTTCAACCGGATCGATCCCTTAAGGGTCCAAAGTGCAAAATGGTTATGAACTTCAACATGCTATTACTCGGACACTGTGATGCTTAAAAACTTATTGTCTAATCCTACGAGATCATGTTAGGCCCCTCTATAATAACCTCTCTCAATTTTCTCTATCTCAGAGGCATTTTCCTGTGGTGGCAAATTTTCACTTGGGGAAAAAATTGTCAAATGCAAGTAGTTGAAAGTTGCAAAGTGGTGCAACTTTCGTTCTGTAGCTCGTGTGACCAAATGAACTGTTCCAATGTGTTTGAATAGGTATGTTTACGCTAGGAATGGTCCTCTTTCACACCCAAACATGCAGAATCGCTTCGAGCTACGTTCAATCGGATCAATCCCTTAAGGGTCCAAAGTGCAAAATGGTTGTGAACTTCAGCATGCTATTACTCGGACACCGTGACACTTAGAAACTTCTCGTCTGATCCTACAAGATCATGTTGAGCCCCTCTACAATAACCTCTCTTGATTTTTTCTATCTCGAAGGCATTTTCCTGTGGTGGCGAATTTTCACTTGGAGAAAAAATTGTCAAATGCAAGTAGTTGAAAGTTGCAAAGTGGTGCAACTTTCATTCTGCAGCTCGTGTGACCAAACGGATTGTTCCAACGCATCTCGGTGGGTATATTTATGCTAGGCATGGTCCTCTTTCACACCCAAACACGCAAAATCGCTCTGAGCTATGTTCAACCAGATTGATCCCTTAAGGTTCCAAAGTGCAAAATGGCTGCAAACTTCAGCATGCTATTACTCGGATACCGTGATGCTTAGAAACTTTTCATCTGATCCTACAAGATCACGTTGGGCCCCTCTACAATAAAATCTCCTTGTTTTTTCTATCTTTGAGGCATTTTCCTGTGGTGGCGAATTTTCACTTGGGAAAAAAGTTGTCAACTGCAAGTAGTTGAAAGTTGCAAAGTGGTGCAACTTTCGTTTTGTAGCTCGTGTGATCAAACAAATTGTTCCACCGCATTCTAGTAGGTATTTTTATGCTAGGAATTGTCCTCTTTCGCACCCAAACACGCGGAATCACTCCGAGCTACATTCAACCAAATCGATCCCTTAAGGGTCCAAAGTGCAAAATGGCTGCAAACTTCAGCATGTTATTCCTCAGATATCGTGATGCTTAGAAACTTTTCATCTGATCCTATGAGATCACGTTGGGCCCCTCTACAATAACCTTTCTCAATTTTTGCTATCTCGGAGGCATTTTCCTATGGTGGCAAATTTTCACTTGGGGAAAAAATTGTCAAGTGCAAGTAGTTAAAAGTTGCAAAGTGGTGCAACTTTTGTTCTGCAGCTCGTGTGACCAAACGAACTATTCCAACGTGTCCAAATAGGTATTTTTACGCTATGAATGGTCCTCTTTTTCACCCAAACATGCGGAATCGCTCTGAGCTACGTTCAACCGGATCGATCCCTTAAGGGTTCAAAGTGCAAAATGGCTGTGAACTTTAGCATGCTATTACTCGGACACCGTGACTCTTATAAAATTCTCATCTGATCCTACAAGATCACATTGGGCTCCTCTACAATAAAATATCTCATTTTTCGCTATCTCAGAGGCATTTTCCTATGGTGGCGAATTTTCGCTTGGGGAAAAAGTTGTCAAATGCAAGTAGTTGAAAGTTTCAAAGTGGTGAAACTTTTGTTCTGCAGCTCGTGTGACCAAACGAACTGTTCCAATGTGTCTGAATAGGTATTTTTACACTAGGCATGGTCCTCTTTTGCACCCAAACACGCGGAATCGCTTTGAACTACGTTCAACCGGATTGATCCCTTAAGGGTCCAAAGTGCAAAATGGCTGCGAACTTCAGCATGTTATTACTCAAACACCGTGATGCTTATAAAATTCTCATCTAATCCTACGAGATCATGTTGGGCCCCTCTACAATAACCGCTTTCAGTTTTCGCTATCTTGGAGGCATTTTTCTGTGGTGGCGAATTTTCACTTGGGAAAAAAGTTGTCAAATGCAAATAGTTGAAAGTTGCAAAGTGGTGCAACTTTTGTTTTGCAGCTCGTGTGACCAAACAGATTGTTCCAACGCATCTAGGTGGGTATGTTTATGCTAGGCATGGTCCTATTTCACACCCAAACATGCGAAATCGCTCTGAGCTACGTTCAACTAGATCGATCCCTTAAGGGTCCAAAGTGCAAAATGGTTGCGAACTTCAACATGCTCATATTCATACACTGTGACACTTAGAAACTTCTCATCTAATTCTATGAGATCATGTTGGTCCCTTCTACAATAACCTCTCTCGGTTCTTTTTTCTCAGAGGCCTTTTCCCGTGGTGGCAATTTCTCGCTTGGAGAAAAAATTGTCAAATGCAAGTAGTTGAGTGTGTAAAAATGACTTTATAGCCATTCCACCCATTGTATCCTACTGTAACTTAGTAGAATGGAATAATTAGGGGTAGGGAACATATGTGCATGGTTTATGGAGCAGGGGAGGTGAGTTGAGTGGTTTGGTGTGATGCCCTAGTTGGCAATTTGATGAGTTTTGGTGAAATTCAGTGGTTTAAGAGTGAAAATGGTTGAAATCCTTTGGAGCAGAAATTTATGAGGGAATTTTAAGCATGTGCAAGTTCTTTTAAGCATTTTTGATGCATTGGCAAGGTGTTATGATTTGTGGGAATAGGATTTTCAATAAGCCCACCTGTTTTAGGCTTTTAGCCATAGCAACAAGGCAGTGAACTATTTGATAAAATTCTTTGGTAAACATGTACGAAAAATATGGTAGCATAGACAAGGTAGTGAATTGTTTGAAAAAATGCCTCAAAGAAACATGGTCTCATGGTGATGTAATTTCATGGAAATCCATAGTTGTGAGGATTTGTGATTTGAGGATTGTGATTAATGATTCGAATTGTGTTTAGTGACATTGCATGACCTCCCATACTGCATCAATGTTTTAGGGTTTTATCCATAGCAGCAAGGCAATTAACTGTTTGATATAATGCTTTGATAGAAATGTATGAAAAAAATGGTAGCATAGAAAAGGCAGTGAACTCTTTGAAAAAATACGTCAAAAAAATGAGGTCTCATGGTGATGGAATGCTATGACAATCAAAAGCAATTTGATTGTCATGGTATTCTGTCACCATGAGACCATATTTATTTGAGGCATCTTTTAAACTAGTTCACTGCCTTTTCTATGGCTTGTCATGGCATTCCATCACCATATTTATTTGATTCATTTTTTCAAACATTTCATTGCCTTGTCTATGCTATTGCTTACTATTATACTTTTGATATATTTTTTAGAAGCATCCATAGCTTGTTTGAAATCACTTGTTTTAGCCTTTTAGCCATAGCAACAAGGCAATGAACTATTTTACAAGATGCTTTGGTAGACATTTATGAAAAATGTGGTAACATAGACAAGGCAGGGAATTATTTGAAAAAATACCTCAAAGAAATTTGGTCTCATAGAATGCCATGATAAGAAAATGCAATTGGCGGTTGCTCCTAGTTATTAGTTATGCAATGTGAAGAAATTGCATAACTACTTAGGTTAACTTTGTACAAACTATATTGTAATTGAAATTTTGGCATCTATCAGCATCTACTTATTAGTTATGCAAAGTGAAGTAATGCTTTGACTTTGAAAGATGTGCAATGCAATGTAATCAACAATATGAATATAAACTACAAAAATCCATTTTTTACAATTCATTAGTTAAAATATTTATTTTATTTGATCTCTATATCTCTATATTGTATGGAAATACCTTTCAATTTTAAAAAAAAGTTTTTATCTCTTGTTCTACAATTTTTCACAGTTTTTTCACAAACTATTATACTTTTGGTTTGTCAAATTTTTCTCCAAAAGATTTTTTCTGCTATGCATTGGAAGCATGAAGCATACACATGAATACACACAATATAGGTGAAGTATACATGTGAATAAGTGAGGCACAAGTAATTGAAGCATTCCAAATGATACAAACCACCATGAATGGAGTTTATTGAGCATTCGACAATAATTAATTAAGAATTAGATGTAAACAAAATCTATTCCTACAACATTCAAGCATAAAACTTACACGATACACATGATAACATCACTCAAGAATGGCAGTAGAAAAATAAGATTTTCTTTAATCAAAAATCCGAAAGGCTATACAATGATATATATTGATAAAAGTATATACAATATATCCAAAAAAACCATACAGGCTTAGTACAAAGGAGCCATATGGACATAAAATGTTCACGTATATATCGATAGTACAAAACATATGTTCCAAAATGTCACATAGGCATACAACAAACAACACTAATACATAGTCATTTCCCTCTAGGGGAAGGAAAAAGATCCCATGCTGCCTTCGAAATTCAGCTGGATGGAGTGATTGTTGCTTCTTTTGTCTTTCGAACACGCTCACTAGTCCTCCTCTCTTCACTTTGGACCTTCAACTGATCAAATAAAAATTAAATATGCTAAAACATATAAATTGAATTGTGGAATGGCATATACCATAATATATAATCACTTACCACATACATATAGTCATCATGCACATTTACAACATCACCACGTCCACGATTTGGAGTGACAACCACCTGTAGCAACCATGAAGATAGAAATTAAACTACATAAAAGTATCGTGAAAAATTTCAATAATAGACCATAAAAGAGCAAATATAATGTCAAATCGACTAATCTATTCCATACCTCTCTCAATGGATCAGAAATGGCCATTGTTGCAGCAACTCCATGGTCCATCATGCCACCAAAATCACCAGGGTTGTCTCTTGTCAACAACTGCAAATGAAACAATATCTCAGGTATCATGTTGATATAAAGACCAAGAGGGGATAATGGAACATGAGGTGAAATAGGAGAGGGTAATGGGATGGGAATATAAGGGTGATGCAAAGAGGGGGCTCAAACTCATTCAAAGTGACAAATTTCATTCAAGAGGCATCTAACAAGATTAAAATGGCCTATTAGAGTAATCCAAATAATCCTCAAATCTTGACAAAAATCGGGAGTCTAACTTCTCACTTTTACCCATGTAACCTAGCAGTAGTGCAAACTCAATTTTTGGCCTTTAACTCCCATTATTTTCAAAACACTTGAAAATCAAAAGTTGGATTTAGATACCCATTTTAGAGTTATACAACATATCTCTTAATCAGATACAAGTCTTTTGGACCAATCCCTTGAAATTAGACCCTCAACGCTATGGCCATGAATTAGGCCAGATTTACAAAGCAACATACCTTTAAACTTAACACAGACCCTTGAAACCTTGGGGAAGCATTTCCTATGCCCTCAAACCTCTAAAAGCACAATCAACACCCAGGGTTGACACCTCCAACATAGCAAACTCCAAATCCCTCAATTTCATGCCAAGTCAAGAGGGTTTATTCAAAGTCCCACTTGTGCAACCTCCCAGACCATGCCACCAACTCAGACATGTATATTCTAAACCCAATATGCTCAAAAGTTGGAAAAAACTCCACACTCTCATTGATTTCCACAAATCTTAGACCCAAGGCTCCATCTTCATGTCTTTTTCTTCACAAAACTCATCAACACAGTAGGTTTATCTCCTTAGTTTGTTCTCCACAACTCTAATCATGAAACCTACAACCTACTCATACTCCCTTGGGACCATTACACTAGTTACAGTAGGTACAGTCGGTGTAAGGGACCTTAAATCATGATTTTGGTTACAAAATCCTCAAACAGTGTGTCCTCGGTCTGTCACGGGAAAACAAGGATATTTACCACAAATCACAATGGATCTCCATCAAACTTGTTCCAAAATATTTTTAACACATGCCACCACAAAGTAAAATTATTTACATGGTACAATCAATCTGTACGGGCTCGTACAGGCTTGCAAATGACAAGAAAACTCAGAAATTTGATGAAAAACAGACATTCTTATTGCCAATGCTTCAAACTTCAAGCCAATGTTACAAAACAATTTGTCATGCATTTTTAAAGGCTTCTCCTCATCAAAATAACACCCAAATTCCTTACAACTAATTTTTAAACCTCTCATGACCACTGCATTACAAATTTGTTGCATTTATGCAATTCACAAATTTGGCACTTTCAAGTTTTGACTCTTTATATTCTCCTAGACCCTCTCCAACACAATTGAATCCAAAAGTAGAAAAAATATTTCATATGGATTGTGGAAATCTAATTGCATTAATTTATACCCTTCATGGGAGGGAATTATGTTTTAAAGCTAAACAACTTGAGTTGTTAAGGATTAAGCTCGCAAAGAAAGTTGATGAAAAAACTCCAACACAATCGAATCCAGAAGCAGCAAAACTATTACAAATAGTCTAATGAGACCTTATTCAACTAATAAATCATGAATTATTCAAGAAAACATCATCTTATCTACCTTGACACCCCTTGTCAACTTTGACAATTCCTTCCACATGATTTGCAAACCTTACAAGACGAATACAAAAGCCCCTCAAAGTCAATCAATTACAATAGAATGGTCACATTGGACCTTATTAAGACTCAAGGACTCAACTCAAACACCCTAACACACCTTTCCTATCAGACACTTAATGAAGAAACATAGAAAAGAGTGGTGCCCCTGCACCAAAGGGATTAATGGAACATGGGATGGACTAGTATAGATTGATGGGATGGGCTAGGATGGGATAACAAAATATAGGGTGGACAATTAGAGGTTAATGGGATGCGATTATTAGGGAATAATGCAACATAGGGTGAATTAGGAGGTGTCTAGGGTTTGACTATAGTACACAAAGTGCAAACTTGACCTGTGTGTTGTAATAATAGAGAAGAGTTATCTAGGATGAAATGTGGATAAATATGGTATAACATAGGATGATATAAAGGAACATACGGTGGAACATAGGGATCATGGAACATCTAGGGTGAAATAATAATGGGTACAATAAGATGGGAGTAAAAGTACATAATGAAACATAGCATGGACTAGAAGATATTAGTGGGATGGGCTAGGAGGGGATCATGGAAAATAGGGTGAACTATTAAATTTTAATGGTAAGGGATTAGGAAGGAATAAAGGAACAAAAAGTGAATTAGGAGAACATAATGTGACACAATCAAGGAATAATTGAATGCAATGATTGTGTTTCTCATCAATTTTTTAGATTTGTATATACGCAAAGTTATGAAAACTAGCTAACATAGATTTACAACACCATTAATGAATAAAGGCTACGTGAGTGTACATTGTTTGAGGATATGAATTGCGAGGTGTGGAGGAAGAAGGTGCACCAGGAAACTGTTTGAAATCCGAAGCATGTTATGAGACAGACATTCAAATATAACATTCAACTGTTCAAATGCAATAATAATATCTTTAATACTAGTTGCATACCTGTGGACTAATCATCGAGAATGTCTAAGGGTTTGTAGGAATAGAGCATGCCTTATGAACAGTGTGACCTTGAAATTTCATCATATCAAAATTCTACTAATTTAGTTATTCTTAAATTTCAAAATATAATTTTTTAAACAACATTAAAAAAACCTACTAAATTTTACCTGAGTGTCAATGCAAAATGTATCATTCAAAATATCATCTATGAAAGCCATCACCTTTGCAACTGATGTAGGTTGTGTAGCTACATCATGAGAAATCTGATAATCGTACATGCAAATAGCACCACAAGTGCCACAATGGTGGGGTGGAGCTCGGGGCCTACACGTCTCCTCCACACTAGGCTCTACTAGAGGATTCACACATTGTAAAATGGTCTGGGTGAGTGAGCCAATCAACTTCATCGTGTCTACCTCTACACTGTCCTTAACAATGGAAGGAAAAATGACATGCTCCACCATGGGTCTGCCCAAGGCTCTCGGTGCCAACTATGGATTATGTCCTACAACAGGTCTATCATGTGTGGAGCCCCCACCTCTACCCTGAAAGCCTAAGAAGTCAAAATAGTTTTGCATTTTATTGAGGACAAACTCGCAATAGAGTTTCCTCAAAAAGTATTGCAGCATCTCATGGTTATTGCATGGAGGTTGGTCAAATACCATCCACCACCACTTTCAAAATTTGTTTTTAATTAACTCATGGTGGCACCAATGGATGGGGAACCTCCTGCATGCATGAGACAAAGGTTCATTGGTTTTTGGGTCTATAAATAGGGCACATAAGTCAGATTTGCTAATTTTTAGTTTTTTGACATCTGCATATGACAAACCACTAGCATAAAATTGTCTCATCTCATGCCTCTTATTTGACCAAAAATTCATTTGCTCGCTCATTTCTCCTACATGAGTTACAATTAACTTCAATGATTCAACAATCCCTCTCCTATAAGGGTGGGTTTTGACATGCTCGGTTAATCTTGCAATTAATTGTTGAATGTCTCTTTTATTGTTTTCAATTTGATTTTGAATATTTTCTTGTGTTCCTTGAGGATGCCTATGAATTGATGGAGGGGTTTCGGGTTGTTCTTGTATAGGAGGCTCTTCGTGAGGGGGTGATTGTGAATTATGAATGTTTCGAGGTGGAGACTCATTCCTTGAGAATTAGAACAAAGTTTAATTATAAAAACCTATTTAAATTTGCATTCTAAATCAAATTCAAAATAAATAGAATAAAAATACATACCTCTTTCCAATCTTTGACCTCTCTGACATGTTGGTGGCATCCTCATGGAAAATGGAAAGCTAAGGATGTAAATAATGGAAGAGATTTGGTGAGCGCGAGTTGCAAACCTGAAATCCTCTTCCTCAAGCCATGGGTTGAAGAAAAAATGAGCATTTGAAACCCGATTTCTGCCTTTAATGTGAAATAAGCCATGCACAAAATGACTTTTAAGTCATTTGGCGTGTGCCAAATGGCTTATTTCGGGTTTTTTTTTGTCAGGGATACGGATTCGGTCTGTCATCAAGATAGACATCTAAGACAGTAGTGCCTTAGTGATTTCAATTCAAAATCACAACAAAGACACAACCAACTATGCTATAAAGCGAAAACAAGCACAGTTGATCCCCCATTGATCCTCTAAGAGAAATGAATGCAACAAGAAAAAAATTCAACATAAACAGATACCATGAAAGACAAAAAGAATACACAAAGATATACGTGGGGAAAACCCTTTCAGGTAAAAACCCCACACTCCAAAATTTTGAGCCATTATATTATTCAGCAACACAAAACCAGTTACAATACAATATCAAGCTCAAAGCCAATACAGGAGTTACATCTTGTTCTACTAGAGAAGTAACAGGTACCCGCAAGATCCTCTCAGCTCCTCAGATGACTAACATAGCCAGCGTCATGGCCAGCCCAGTCATTCGGCCTCCAATGATTCCCATGCCCAGATCTGAGAAATAGAGTGTTCATAGTTACATTGCCTAAGCAAACTGCTCGAACACCCTCTCCATCTCTCTACAAATCTCTTCACACCTTCGGCTCTCCAACCTGCAAGTCCAACTATTGCAATCTCGCATCATGCATCATGCATTATGCTTGCAGCCCCATGCTCACGCATTCACATGCCCGCGCATCCTGCTCATAGTCTCATGGTCGAGCATTCAGCTTGCACATCTTGCACTTGCTCTACAACCCATGACTCTTGCAGACTCATCGAACTTCCTTGAGAAATAATACATCTCTCATCCATTATGTAACTGACATAACAAGAGCAAAGAAGACCATCCGCAAATCATGAATCTGGTCGGATCTGACAGATCTCCCTGCAACGAGCCACCTAGGCATTCAATGCCATTCCAAAAATGGATTCAGCTCTGCCAACCTTCGTTGACTAAACATGCAGCACAACAAGTTAGGTAACCATCCAATCACTATTCAACTAGGTGCCACACGTCCAAGACCCATCAGCAACGTAGCTGACAAAGCAACCAAAAAGGTCAAACAGACATCGGGCACATCCAAGGCTTCAAGCCAAACCTAACACTGTCGGAGTCAGAGTCGAAACAAGAGTCAAAACAGGACTCCACCGAAAAAGCACACTGCCAGAGTCAGAGTCGGAGACGGAGACGAAACTGGAGTCGAAACATGACTCCACCGAAATTATAGGCTCGGGAACCAATTCGGTTCCGCGTCCGCCCGCGGCAAAGAGGAACACATCAGAAATAAAACTGACTAGGTAAAGTCAACCCGGGGTCAAACCAAGACGGGAGCACAAAAGATCGGAGTCGGAGTCGGGGATGGAACAGGAACAGAAAGAGGACTTTACCAAAAGTCCAAAGATAAGGAACCAATCTGGTTCCGGTTCCGCCTCCGCCAACTGCAAGAAACAACAATCCAGAACATGGACAAAGCGGAGGAAAACTCCCTGAGGAGAATCCAAACATCTAGAGGAACTAGATCACAAAAGCAGGAGTCGGACCCGGAGTCAGAACAAGAACAAAAACAGGAACATGGCAAACAGACATTGCCAACTTCCAAAACTAATTCCACCTCCACCAGAACCAAGCGGAGAGCAACAGACTACCGGAGCCGGAGCCGGAGCCAGATCCAGAGCCAAACCCAGAACATGACAAAAGGAACAATGCCAAGTTCCAATCCGGTTCCACCTCCGCCAAAACAAAACTCCAAGATCCAAGAAAGCGGGGAGCAGAGTTGGAGATAGAACAGTAACAAGACCCGGAACAAGGCAAACGGAACAATGCCAAGTTCCATCCCGGTTCCGCCTCCGCTAGAACAAAAGACTTTGCCAAGGAAATAAGAGAATTCGCCTAAGTCTTCAAAGGGGGTCACCAGAAAGTTGAGGCATAATTCCCAACATTTTTAACGTTTTTCATTTTGGCACCTAAATTGTGTCATAGATTGGTGTACTTACTATATACAAATATGTGTGTGTGTGTGTGTACATATATATACACAAAGAAATGGAAAACAAATATTATTTTGTAGCAATATTGCACCTATATTATGGCCGACTGTGTGTATATGTGAGTATACAAATATATATGCATATATATGGCCGATTATGTGTATATGTGTGTATACACAAATATATATGCATAAATGTATATATATATATATATATAAATATGTATATTTGTGTATACACACATGTACACACAGTCGACCATAATATAGCCCTTTCTTTTTGTTTTTGTACCTCTGCAATTTGTATATGTATAGTGGTAGTACTTGAAGTTATTATAGGCTTCACTGGTAAGAGTTTCTTGCAATTAAAATATGGTCGACTGTGTATATATAAAAATACCTACATATATACATACATATTTATATGTATGTATATATATATGTGTGTGTGTGTATATACACACAATCGATCAAAATAATAACACATTTTTCATATAGCATTGTCTGTTAAGGGTTTCATGTACCTATCTTTTGGCCGACTATGTTTATACATATACATACCTTTTTTGGGTTTCAACAACTAGACTGTTAAGGGTTTCATGCACCTATATTTTGGTCAACTATTTCCTCCACTTCCATGAACCCCTCACTCAATAGTACCCGCTCCCCCATCTTCCTCTCAGCCCTGTCCATAGTAGATTCATCTCTGTCGGAATGGTCGAATTTGTGTGAATATTTTATATGCATTTATAGGATTTTCATTGTAAAATTGGTAATCATTTCACTTATCTAAATTTGGTAATCATTTCAGTTCTTTAATTTACATAACATTTTAATATTATTAATAACATATTAATATAATATTTCACAAATTAATATTATAATATAATTATGTATGTGTCGTATACACACATACATACATACATACATACATAATTTATGATGTCTATATGTATGTATGTATGTATAGTATACACACATAAATACATAATATGTATGTATGTATGTGTGTGTGTAAGGGGGGAATCGGGAGGATGCATTAAGAGATCAAAACATGCTTGAATTGAAACTAGTCTAATTCAAAACAAAGATCAAGATTCATGCCCATTACTAATGAAATGAAACTACAAAGAACAATGAATTCACCAAAGCAATTGAAACAAAACAAGAACAATGAATTCAATACAACATAGCTTTACCATCCTGTTTCGAAGTGTGTTCGCAAAGATGTTGGATTATTTTTGGTATCAAAGTGAAGCCTCCATTTGTGCGTAGAAAAAAGCTTCAAAGATGTGAAATGTCGTTGATCGAAGATGTATGTAAAAGCTTCAAAAGATCGATTATGATTTCTGCATTACTTCATCGTGCAAAAGATGTTGATTCTTCGATCGTTTTTTAGGAAGAAGATGGTTATATAAAATTTGTGTTTCAAAATGAACGCTCAGGATCGCGTAGTAGAATATCCTAATCAACAGTTTGAGAGGAATTAGATGGGAATAATCAGTGGATTTTGATTACGTAATTGGTGTGATTGAAGAAATCAATTTGAGTGTTCAATGGAATTGAGGAAATAGATTGAATAATCTATGGAATTGAAGAATAAATGGATCAGTCAGAAATAAATGGATTAGTCAGCCAATCAGAGTGAGCAATAGGTGGATCGTAATTTGCTCAATCATGAAAGTGGGTGAGGACAATTAATTAATTGATTTAATAAATTAATCTTTTTGAGTTGAACGTGCAAATCAAGTTTGACTTTTGCAAACAAAGTTGTATCTTTTTTATTTGATTTTTGAATGATGTTTTGAATAATTTATTTAATTATTCATGTTCAGGGGAAAGTGATTTAATTAAACTATTATGTTTTAATAATTTAATTAACTTAGGCCCAAATAGGGTGAATTAGCGACATAATTAAATAATTGATTTTATTTAATTAATCAGGAGGAATAAAGTTAGATTAGGACTTTATTAAATAAATGAAATCTATTTAATTAGTCAAAAAATGATGAAAAAATGAATTAATTAAATAACATAATATTATTCAATTAATAGAGGAAATTAGTGTTTTTGATGTATTTGATTCAGCAGTGATATTAAGTGATAATGATAGTGATGATGAGAAAATGTCATTCAGGATGTGTGATATGTGTTAGGTCAATTTTACATGTCTACATTTTCCCCCTCTTTGAGACAAAGTAGTGGTTGCTTTGTTTCAAAGAATTTGATGTTAAGATCAAGATTTGAAAATTTTTGTATGCCCCACTATGCCCCATCAATCAACAGAAAGATGGTAGGACGATGAGCTATCCCCTCAAGAGGTTGGTCAAAAAAATCACTTTTGAGGTCAAGCTCACAACACTATTTCATTTCAGTTCAGATGCATAGAGAACAAAAAATTAAGCTTATAGAACCCTCGTTAATGGTTTAGATGTTCCTAGGAGTTCCTAATTTCAACCTAGGATGGTTTCCTAGGTAAAAAATTAGGGCTTAATTCTCCTCATTTGCACTTTGAGCCTATATAAAATTCTCACCTCTAGATTACATGATTTTTCAATTGTCGAGGAGCTATGGTGAGGATTCAGGGAGCCCCACATCGCGTAGATGCGGTTCGCGAGTTTGGACGACCTACAAGTGTCAGTGCCTCGGTATGTACCATGTCCTTCCCTATTTTCAACTTGTCATTTTTGTGTAATTAATGCATGAAGTCAAAGTAGTTTTTAGCGATAGAATTTTTTTTTTTCACTTTTGAATCATTTTTAGCGCTTTTGTTGTTTGTATCTAGGTCACTTTTTCCTTTTTGTTTGCACTTGATTTATATCTTCATAGTTGACATAAATTTGCATTTTCATTTTCACCCTTGCCTGAGTTTTTTGCTTTTCATTTTCTTGTTACGTTTTTTTTGCCTTTGTCAAGAATTTGTGCTTTTAAGAAAGTTTTTCGCTTTTTTTTTCAATGCTTTCGAGTTTCTTTGATGCTTTCGACAAAAAATTCATCGCTTTCGCCTATTTTTAGCGCTCTTGCTAAGAAAATTACCGCTTTTGATAAAAAGTATTCATTTTTTATTTGCATAGACTTTTAAGTCAGTGTGTTTTCAATTTGAGGTTGTTTTGTGTTTCTATAGGGAATCCTTTACATCATGGGTTGAATGGTTTCAGGTGGTTCTTAATCCACTTGTGTCGAGGGATTGATGACCACGAGAGTTGTTTGATTTGATCATTGGTTTTCATGGTCTAGAGTGATATGTGCTAGATGTTGTGGGGTTGTAGCACATTTGCTACATATCGATTATCCATTGTCACAGAGGTATGATGACTGCTCTTGTGGAGAGGTGGCACTCAAAGACCTCATCCTTTCATCTACCTACTAGGCAGGTCACCATCACCTTGGAGGATGTGTGGAGGATTCTTCATGTGCTTATTCATGGAGAGATTGTTACTTAAATTTTGTATGATGGGGTACATGTTCTATGTGTTGAGTACTTAGTGTTAGGCATCTTTAGGTTCGAGAGGAAGAGATAGACTTGTCTCCATTTATGGGCAGTGCAGATCTAGTTTCCTTGGTTCTATATGGTTTGGTCATGGGGCTCGTCATTCCTAATATGTGAGGTAGGCAGTTTCCTATTGGTTGGGTTGTGTACATCGAGAAAATTGTTGAGCATGGCACTAGATATGTATGGGGCTCATGTCTCCTTGCTCACTTATACAGAGATATGCATGAGGTCGCCTACTATGGAGGTAGATCTATTTCTATGGGTGTCTCTCTACTGCATGTATGGGACTGGGAGCACATCCCAGTTACCAAGATTAATAGTATTTTGGATCAGACTCCAGAGGATCCATATTCTTATCATTATGGTGATTATCTTCACTACACCTGGCCTGGAAAACTTCCTTATTAGCGTCATGTTTTGCATGGAGGCCATATTTGGATTGCGAGGCATGGCACGATGACCAGGAGAATTTACCATTCTATAGATAGACTCGGTGGCTTATTGGTCACGTTCGTTCCTTGCTAGAGAGATATCTACCTGATAGGGTTTATCGACAGTTTGGTGAGAGACAGGGGTCGTTTTGCAACTACTTATGAGGCTCATTTTGGTCAGACTACCAGAGAGGTCTGTGTATGGTGTTTATAGGCTAATCATGATGTTGTTGCTGCTGATTTTAGAGCTCTTACCCCTTTTGGGTGGGGATGGCTAGTTGGACAGGCAGATCCTGGGACTACCCCATATTTTGATCAGTGGTGGCCTCATCGGTTGCCTCTATGGTTTATAGATCTTTTTGGAATTCCTACGACAGGTAGAATAGGTATCACTGGTCATCATTGTGAGTGACAATGTGTTCATATTTTTGTCAAGCATTTGAGCAGAGTGAGATAGGATGGTGGTTAGGGTGGACAAGATGATCCTATGCAGCAGGATCAAGCACAGGTTCCAGGTCCTCATCCACCACCTAGAGATGTAGTGGCAACGACAAAGGTAGCTTAGTTGATGGCTGCTAGAGATGCAGAGGTAGTGTGGTGACAGGCTGTGGAGGCTCAGGTTTCCATTTTGACTGCAAAGCGAGATACAACTAGATAGGAGAGAGATGTAACTAGACTAGAGAGAGACACAACCAAATAGGAGCTAGTGACCGAGCATCAACTGAGATAGGTTGCAGAGATTTCCCTGGTTGGCTCTGATCCTATGGCTCAGTATCATTCTAAGTGTGAGAAGTTGTTACAGAGGTGACATACTATTAGACTTTGTACGAGGCCTTTTTTCCCAAGTGTTACACCCCAATTGTTTAATTACTATTTATTATTACTAGGTAGGGTAAAATGTGAATGTAATGTGGGGTGCTACCACAATAGTGGTTTACACTTTCTGGGAGATCCTGATTTTTTGCTAAAATCACATATTTTTAGAAAATATAATGATTTAAGCCTTGAAAATTTTCATTTAAAGGATTCCAATTGAAGAGGGTTTGATCAAGCCACCTTAGACCAAGCCCCTTTGAATAGAACCCCTCTTTTTTAAACCATACCTATAACGGAGTCTCCTTTACACCTATCAAAATGCTGATAAAAAATCACTTCTGATTTACCTTTTGGGGGATCAAATGAGTTCATTTAAAATTTATTTTTTGTAAGTATGTAATCCTTATTATAAGCTTCCAAAAAAGTATAATTTTAATTAAATTTAATTTGATTATTATATTTATTTTTTATTTCTTGTGAATGTAGGTTTTTAACCAAAAATAAAGCTCTATGTTATGCACATGTGGAAAAATAGTAGATTATCAAAATAAAAATTTTAAAAATATGTTCATACTGGGTATTGATGTCCTTCATCCATTAAATTTATTTTTGAATTTCGATACATACAGAAAAATTTATGTTGTATACAGTCCGCCTATGTCTGAATTGTAATTGGTCTAACTTCAAAACTTGATTAAGGAAAAAATATTTAATAAAACACTATGAAACCAAATGAACTAGTTAGATATCTTAGTTACAAATCTAAATTTGAAAAAATTAGAATTTTATCCTTCATACAAAAAAATTTATGTTGTATACGGTGAGCATCACTCCTTAAAAATGTTGTTTACTGATAAAAACTAGTTTTTGAAGGATATGAAACAAAAAGTGCAATCTGATCCCAAAAATTTTGAAAAAAATATATTTAGAATCTATAGATAAAACTTCACAAATCACTAGTTTGCATAATCTTCAAATTCCTTACAGTTTAACCGCTATAGGAGCCCGAAAGTGAGGATTTAGTTAAAAAAATCAGTTCAGTGTCCAATTTTCCCAAAAATTGTAAACGAGTATTATGGGATCACCCTGTGAATTATGGAGATGAATAAATTGTGCTTGTATCATGTTATCAATGTGAATGTTATCTCATTTGATGTTATCTCAGTTGATGTTATTTCATGGGGAAATGTTGCATATATGTGAATAAATGGCTATTGAATTATTATTCTAACTTTGGAGATGTTTATACATATACTGCATATGTTGTGAACAATTGACTATCATGTGCATGTGTTAGTGGTTGCACGTATGTGTTCTATTCCTTCAGATGGAGGGGAAGTATCACTCGGGAGAATATCTTGGTCGAATCATTGGTAACGTAAACTATCTAAGCATACACACACCACAGTAGTTTGGTTGAGTCTAGACATAGAAGTGGGAAGTTGGTAAGTCATCCCTAGTTTGAAATTCTATATTAGTAAAGGTTTTGTTTACAATTGAGTGCATTATTGGGTGATGTTTATCTGTTTGAGCTTTTGAGACCTTCCTTATTTTACTGTGCTTGATTGTGTGATTGAATGAGTATTATACACCTAGATATATATATATATATACATAAATAACATAAGAATTTATGCTTGTCTAGAGGGGTGTATATATGTATATATATAAATATATTGTTATTATAATATTTACTCATTGTGTTCATTCATATATCGAATATATATATATATACTTGATACATATATAGGATAACTTATAGTATGGTGCCATCATTTATTGATAAAGCATACATACATATAGGTGTTGATATGTGTTCTACCCTAGAACATATATGTATAAGTGTATATGTGAACGTTTGTGTGGTCGTGTCCTTTTTGTATATCGAAAGTATACAACTTGTTGAAATGGGATAAAAATACATATATATGTTAGTATATATATACATATAAATATATATAAGTATAGCATCAATGCTATGAGGTGATTTATATAGATACATATGCATATATATCTATTTATGAATGATTTTACATAATTGTTTATATATATATATTGGTTACCAATTCATTCAAGCGAAATATTTGAGGAATATATATGAGAATATATATTATTATATATATTTGTACATATAAGGATTATGTTAAAGTATATATACAAATATATATAATATATGTTATTAGAATTCAACTATCTCTTATTCAATTGAAGTTGATTTATAAAGGTTATTATAGTCAATAGAGACTATGTGAATGGAGGTCGATAATAGTCATTATTGACTATGTCAAATGAAGCTGATTAAAATAGCTAATGGTGTTGGTAGATGGTCAGCGCTCCCCTTAGGATTCATGACATGGCTTAACCGCCTCTCATGGATCCGTTAACTCTGGCAGTTGTATCAGGCATTAACAGGTCAATCTTTTGGTGCAACGACAATCGTAGGGCCAACAAGTGGTATCAAAGCCAAAGGTGTCGGGTTCGAATCCCCTCGGGTAACGCTGAGGGGGAGATTGTTGGTAGATGGTCAGCGCTCCCCTCGGTATTCATGACATGGCTTAATTGCCTCCCATGGATCCGTTAACTCTGGCGGTTGTATCGGGCATTAATAGGTCGATCTTTTGGTGCAACAACAACTGTAGGGCCAAAAAATGGTTGTTTGTGTAAACTGATTATCATACTGTATGATACCTATGTCAATAATATGCTTGATTTGGTCGATTCCATTAAGTGAGACCAACCTTGACTTTGTCTAACGCTTTTAATTGTTCAAGTTGATTCATCCTCTAAGAAGTTCGATGGAAATTTGTTGTCATAAAATGGAAGATGACTAATTCTCTTGGTTGTTAAACCACGCCAAATATGAGAGTGAGATAATGGAAGTGGCGCAAATGTTGAATTTAAGTTGTTGTAGATGTATTTTCTTTGTCGCAATTTGAATTAAGCATATGTTGATTGAATAAGTCTTTAGATTATTGTCACTAAACAAGTCGACCTATAGGTGATTATGCTGAGTATTATCTTGAGAAATTACCACCTCTCTAAGTTGTGATAGTGGTGTTGCTTTGCATGTTTGCAACTATCATTTTCATGCCTAGACTATAGGTAGAATAGTTGCTTGTTTGTTGTATAAATAGCAACAAAGAGTTCTTTGTTTGGGATGTCACATTCTCACTCATTCATGTGTTATTCCTTGTGCATAAAACTTGATTTTAGAGAGCCTTTCCACCTGCAATATTCTGATCATTTGTGAGGGAGAATCTTGAGATTTTAAAGAGAAGTTTTAGTTATCTTTTAAGGAAAAAAATCCCCAACTTGAGAGATAAGAAGTTGTTAGTCTTTTGGATAGAGTTGTTGTTCTAAAGGATTTGTGACTGTAGCTAGTCGAATTGGGAAGCTATAATGCAGGAATGGGAATATTTTTCTTTTGATTATTCTATTTTCTTGATTATGCTATGTTTTGAATGATTGAACTAGCCTTGAAGATACTTAGATAAAAGTAATGTTTACTTTGAAAGAAAAGTAGAATCTATATGCTTTGTTTGTTGAGCATTGTTTGTAAATATTCCATGATAGGAGATATTTCTTGACATAGGTATTTAATTATATTAGATATGTTGAAGAGATTGCTTAACATAGGTATTTAATTATACTAGATATGTTGACAAAATAGGTATTTAATTGTACTAGATATGTTTGAACATGGGTTGCTCATAGCTAGTTATTTTATTGTAGATAAATAGTGGGTTACTTCAGGATTGAGAGGTTTAGTGAAACCTAGTGGGTTAGAGTTGTTGCTTGATTAGTGTCAATACACACTTAAATACAAAGATATTGTATTGACAAGAGTAGGCTCATAGTGTAAACCCTTTTAGTCAAAGAGGTAATACTCTTGAATGGAATCATCTTTTGGATATGACAATTCTTTGATTAAGACCATGCAATGTGTTTGTATTTACTCCATAGTAGGAGATGGGTGTTTATCATAAGTATTATATACTAGGTATGATTGAACATGAAAGGCATATATGGTACACTTAGCTAAGTTATTGATTTAACTAGGAAATCTTGTGTTTACTCCTAGGAGAGATAATCCAGTATGGGAGGGATTTTTGTGTATTTACGTGTAAATAGGGTTATTCCAAGTATATAGGTCATCTAGGATGATGGACTATCGATTGAAGGAAATACCTAGTTTGTGTACTTATTAGTTAAATAGTTACAACAAGTAGATTAATATGGTTGTAGGTTATCTAGGATGATGGACTATCCATTGAAGGAAATACATATGCGTAGCTTAAGATAGCCTTAAGTCAAATCAGCCCTGAGTAGTGTATGTGATAGATGACTTTCATTCAAAGTACTCAATGAGAACACGTTGGCCAAAGTAGAGTGAATGTCTGAGACTCCACTCTAGATTGTGTGAATATTGAGACTACACTGTCAGTTCACCGTGATCCAGTATTGCATGCTAGATAAAGATTGTGGGATTACAAGTTATAGTTAAGTAGGACACAACACTATACTCAGTTGGTTGTCGTTATTGGTTACTCTACCAATCTCTTCATCGAAGGGAAGGGCCATATATCGAATGATAGATGTGCGGGGGACTGCATTATGAGTATGTGGTTGGCGGAAAAGTTCTTGAGTGATGCTTCTCCTCCACTACGGGCAACAAAAGAACCAATATTTGAAAGGAAGGATCCTAGACCATCTTACAACTATTTGTTCTAAAGCTCATTGGTGCTATGTATGTAAATATATGTATTATTGTAACTTATAAAGTTATTATAATGAAATGGAATCTTTATTGTAATAAGATATGGTATCTTGCTCATATATTCTCATTAAAAGAAATAAATTTTTTATTGCAACGGCTTGTTACCTAATTTATTTACTTGCAAGGCGTAAATTTAGAAAATTTTATGACATTGAAGGGTTGGCATGTTACATGTGGTATCAAAGCTACCAAGTTCAACACTGAAACCTATGAGCTCATTACACAAACAATACATAAACCTTATCAGAAGATAATGGTCAAGAGGAAAAGAACATAGGGAAGTGAAAAGGAAGATGAGAATTTCTGGAAATTCGTGTAAATTTTGGGACTAGTTAAGATTCGTCCCTGGAGTAGGAACTCCTAAACCAACAAATTCTGTTATTACTTGGAATTGCAGAAGATTATCCAATTGGGTTATGTAGGAAGGTTAGGAATAATAACTAATATATACCTTTATCATACAAAATAGTTATATGACTATAAGGGAAAGATAAGAAATGAGATAACACCCTTATTAGTAGCAACCTATAGCTATAAAGAGTCAAGAATTTTTGGATTTAGTGAAAACACTATAAATCTATGTGTATGCAATTTTAGCATAAATTAGATTGAAGTAGAGAATCAACGAAGGAGGTATCCACAAGGTTGGAGAAATCTTGACATAAATCAAATTCTTGTATAAGGATAAGATCCTGCAAGAAAAGAGTTAGTACCTAGGAAAAGAGAAAAGACCTGAATGGTCAGAAAGAAGCAATCAATGATGTGGGCATGGTTCCACCAACCAAAATCGATGAGATTATTGGAGTTTTGATTAAGATGAGAAAAAGAGACCAAACAACTTTGGTATCTCTAAAGGTTATGAGAGAATAGGATTCCAAGCATTCGAATAAACACATTTGGAAAGGTAAATCGTATTGATCTGACAAAGGTTTGGAAAGTACATAGATAGGTTGGAGTATAAGTAGAACTCACCTGTGTGTCAACAAAAACCAACATGTGTTTAGAGGTTCCAAAATGAAATGGAATAAAGTATGTCACTATGTGTCAAATCAAAAGAAGTTGTAAGGGAACAGTGCTCTAAGTTGAAAGGTATATCAACAAAAGAGGCTTGTGAGTATGGATAATCCTCCACCAAAAAGGATATTGGTAAGAGAATTGGATTAATATAGTGCCTCTTAACTTGTAAAGTTGTTGATTATTCATTAGATCTCCTATTGGATGATCCAAAATGTTGAATCTTTGAGATAGAAAACAATGATGAATCTGACTTTGAGAAAAAGTATATTCGAGGTATGCCATGAGGAAAGGAAAAGGAAATAAAAAGCCAACAACGAGGAATGATAAATCCTTTTAAAAAAAAAGAAGCAAGTGTTGCTAGGAGTTCAACTTTGAGTAGATCGAAAGTTGTGAAATAACTAAGGGGGGAAGGAAGAGAGTGAATTGACTCGGATTAAGCACCCCACCCAATGAAAAATGTGGATATGTTTTCGATTTGGAAGAACTAATGACTTCTTTGCAATTCATGATGTCAATTAAGTCATACATTTTATGACCACAAGGAAAAAAAAGTATTGGGATTTTTGGAGAAAGATAAATGGAAAGGTCAAGTATTATGACCTATTATCATCCCATACCTTATATTTATCTGATTGGAAGATCAAACGATATTATCTTTGATGCCTTGGAAAAGGATAGGTGGATAATTTGATCATGATAGGGAAGATCATTATCTATGGGATAGACAAGGGAAGATCATTGCCTATGGGATTGGCAAGGGAGTATCTAGATTACTCATGATTGGAAGAAAATGTCTCTACACTCCTCTATACCTTATTTGGGGGATTTAGATAACGATGTTATATCTATACATAGGTAGTAATACTACATATTATGAAATATATCCATGTTGTGAAGCAACTTGACACTGTAGCTTACCATGCTGAGAGACCTAGGGATGATAAGGTTTAGCTAATAAGCCATAGAGATGGGTTGAAAGATAAGGTAGGATGTGATGCTATGTGAACCACATAAAAAATCTATTTATGAGAATGATTACTTGATCATACCTTACTCTTGAATGAAACCCTAGGATTAAAATAACTTATTTGGGATGAGAAGTTCATTTGATTCAAGAGAGAAACCTTAGGTTAAATTTTACCTATTGGGGTTGGAATATGTACTAGACTACTCATTGACACCTATAGGTTGAAAATAACTTACTTGGTGGAGTTGTACATTTGGTCTTGATTATAGGGGTAGATTAATCTATAACATCAGACTAGTCATTGACTGAGGACTCTATCCTAACATTTGGAAGGGAATATTGAGATTGAGATTCACCCATGTGTATGTATAAATCACTTGAGCTTATGAAATTCTATATGATTGGAAACATAGGTGGGATACCTAGTGAGTTAAAGTAGCTACTTGGTTAACTACTTTACAATCTTGAAAGGAAGTCATAGTGTTGACAAGACTCTACTTTGATTGGCTCTTTTATTAAAAGGGATACACTCTCAAAGGGAAGTATCTATTGTTATATTGTGACATCATATAATTTCACTTAGCATGAAATGTTGGAAATTTTACTAAGTAGACAACCAGGGTTGATACTTAAGCTCAAATAGGATAGACTAAAGTTGGGACTCAAATATGTGATTAAGTGAATCAAAGGAGATAACAAGGAATGTCCATGCTTGGTAATTAGGTATGCAATTAAATTTGATTTCTTCTAAGGCCAACATGATTGAACAAGGATTAATACTCAAAATTAGTACCAATTTTTATCGATAAAATTAGATTGAGTTGAAAGATGGATTACATATTTGAAAATAATTCATGGAAAGAAGAAATCCAAGGTATGGATGTCCTAAGATAAATGGGATTTATCTCTGCAAACTAATTATAACCATTATTACATGGGAATTAAAGATGGCATGAGATCGTAAAATAGGTTTTCACTTAGTCAAAGAATAGACTATTATTAGATATAAAAGAACATATATACCCAAAATTTTGGAAGATTCAAGAATAAAATAAGGAAATTAATGTCAAAGATAGGACATTGGAATGATAAAGTGAATTGTTAGATGAGGAACCACTATAACCTGGGGAAATATAGAGTAAGAGGTTGCACGGGATGTGTAAAATAATGTCTAGTATGCCAGGAAATGAAGACCGGATGTCATCATCGGTAGGACATGTATACTCTCTTGAGATTCCAGAGGGAAAATGGTAGAACACAAGACAGATCAATCTATCTATGTCGATGAAACTGACATAATGTTCTAGTGGACAAACTCACCAGTGTAACCAATACTATTTGGAAACTTGACTTATAGGATTTCAGTCCTAAATAATATATTGTGGGAAGTAGTTGCTTAGTATTCTTAAGAAGGTTATCTCAGTTATGAACGAGAAAATAATGATAGGGTTGTGTAAACCATGATCATATTATGAGACATTCAATTGAATGAATGCACAATATTATTATAGCCAAATGGGAAAATTTGTAAAATATTGAATGATTTATAAACTTCTAACATTGAGGTTTGGGCCATTATGTGGAAAGGAAGGTTGGAAACTCTATTAGCCTGAAATACGCTTAGAAAAAGGGTTAACCATAGACTTGATAGATTGTCAAAAAGGATTAATATATCAAAGAGTTCGATGAAACTTTTTCGATAAAAAACTTAAATATGAAGCAGTATCAGAATTTGACAGGTGTCCAAGAGCAATGTTATGCTCAAGTTGGGCAAGTAATCAAGAACATGTACTTTATGGTAAGGAAAATGGATGTGTAAGTGATGGACGGACTCGTTTCATGAGCTGTCTAAAATTGTAATTACCAAAGGGGAAGGATGGGACCCACGAGCAGTGTGCAATGCATCGTTATTCCTTTTCTATTTGTATTATACTAAGGATAAATTCATGAGCCAATGATTTCTGATTACTATGTCGTAAGTGTATGAATAGTTACTGTTGTATCTAGGATGTGTATATATGATAAATCTCTTTGGGAGAGTAATTATGTGTGAGGCATACAAGAATTATGTATGTGATAGCAAGAGCACTTGATGCAAGGTCCAAGAAGGACAAGGTTGCAAGGTGGGATGCTACATAGGATGAATGCTTTATAAATCTTACATATTTTGAGAATGGTAAGTAAAAATGTATTTGACTTTATATGTATGTTAAAGTGCTATAGATCATCGGGGACGATGATTCACAAGGGGGGAAGTATGTTACACCCCAATTGTGTAATTACTATTTACTATTACTAGGTAGGGTAAAATGTGAATGTAATGTGAATTCTAGAGATTAATAAATTATGCTCATACCATGTTATCAATGTGAATGTTATCTCATTTGATGTTATCTTAGTTGATGTTATTTCATGGGGAAATACTGCATATATGTGAATAGATGGTTATAGAATTATTATTCTAACTTTGGAGATGTTTATGTATACTACATATATTGTGAACAATTGGTTGTCATGTGCATGTGTTAGTGGTTACAGGTATGTGTTCCATTCCTCCAGGTGGAGAGGAAGTATCACTCAAGAGAAGATCTTGGTCGAATAACTGGTAACATAAACTATCTGAGCATAGAGACACCACAATAGTTTGGTTGAGTATAGACATAGAAGTGGGAAGTTGGTAAGTCATCCCTAGTTTAAAATATCTACATTAGTAAAGGTTTTGTTTACTATCGAGTGCATTATTAGGTGATGTTTATATGTTTGAGCTTTTGAGACCTTCCTTATTTTATTGTGCTTGATTGTGTGATTGAATGAGTATTATACACCTGGATATATATGTATATATATACATAAATACACATAAGAATCTATGCTTGTATAGAGGGGTGTATATATGTATATATAAATTTATTGTTATGAGAATATTTACTGATTGTTTTCATTCGTATATCAAATATATATATACTTGATACATATATAGGATAACTTATAGTATGACTTTGTCATATATTGATAAAGCATACATACATATAGGTGTTGATATACGTTCTGCCCTAGAACATATATGTATAAGTGTATATGTGGACGTCAGTGTGGTCATGTCCTTTTTGTATATCGAATGTATACAACTTGTTGACGTAGGATAAAAATAAATATATATGTTAGTATGTATATATACATATAAATATACATAAGTATAACATTAATGCTATGAGGTGATTTATATATATATGTATGCATATATATCTATTTATGAATGATTTTACATAATTATATATATATATATATTGGTTAGCAATTCATTCAAGCAAAAGCTTTGAGGAATATATATGAGAATATATATATATTATTATATATATTTTTACATATAAGGAGTAAGTTAAAATATATATACAAATATATATAATAGATATATATAATATGTTATTAGAATTTGACAATCTCTTATTCAATTCAAGCCGATTTATAAAGGCTATTATAGTTGATAGAGACTATGTGAATGGAGGTCAATAATAGTCGTTATTGACTATGTCAAATGAAGCCGATTAAAATAGCTAATGATTGTTTGTGTAAAGTGATTATCATATTGTATGACACACAATTTATAACATGTATTGATGTTAATGATATGCTTGACTTGGTTGACACCATTAAGTGAGACCAACCTTGACTTTGTCTAATGCATTTAACTATTCAAGTTGACTCATCCTCTAAGAAGTTTGATGGAAACTTGTCATAAAATGGAAGATGACTAATTCTCTTGGAAGTTAAACTGTGCCAAATATGAGAGTGAGATAATGGAAGTGGCACCACCTTTGAATTTCATTTGTTGTAGATGTCTTTTCTTTGTGGAAATTCAAATTAAGCATGTGTTGATTGAATAAGTCTTCAGATTGTTGTCACTAAACAAGTTGACCTATAGGTGATTATGCTCAGTATTAGCTTGAGAAATCACCACCTTTCTAGATTTTGATAGTGGTGTCTCTTTGTATGTTTGTAGCTGTCATTTTCATGCCTAGACTATAGGTAGAACAAATTGCTTGTTTGTTGTATAAATAGCAACAAAGAGTTCTTCGTTTGGGACGTCACATTCTCACTCATTCATGTGTTATTCCTTGTGCATAAACCTTCTTTTAGAGAGCCTTTCCACTTGCAACATTCTAATCATTTGTGATGGAGAGTCTTGTGATTTTAAAGAGAAGTTTTAGTTTTCTTTTAAGGAGAAAAATTGCCAACTTGAGAGATAATAAGTTGTTAGTCTTTTGGATAGAGTTGTTGTTCTAAAGGAGTTGTGACTGTAGCTAGTCAAAATGGGAAGCTATAATATAAGCACGGGAATATTCTTCTTTTGATTATTATATTTTCTTGATTATGTTATGTTTTCAATGATTGAACTAGCTTTAAAGATACTTAGATAAAAATAATGTTTACTTTGAAAGTAAAGTAGAATCTATATTCTTTGTTTGTTGTGCATTGTTTGTAAATACTCCATGATAGGAGAGATTGCTTGACATAGCTATTTAATTATACTAGATATGTTTGAACATGGGTTGCTCGTAGCTATTGAATACATAGGTATTTAATTATACTAGATATGCTTGAACATGGGTTGCTTGTAGCTAGTTATTTGATTATAGATAACTAGTGGGTTACTTCAAGATTGAGAGGTTTAGTGAAACCTAGTGGGTTAGAGTTGATGCTTGATTAGTGTCAATGTACACTAAAATACAAAGATATTGTATTGACAAGAGTAGGCTCATAGTGTAAACCCTTTTAGTCAAAGAGGTAATACTCTCGAATGGAATCATCTTCTGGATATGACAATTCTTTGATTAAGACCATGCAATGTGTTTGTATTTACTCCATAGTAGGAGATGGGTGTTTATCATAAGTATTATATACTAGGTATGATTGAACATGAAAGGAATATATGGTACACTTAGCTAAGTTATTGATTTAACTAGGAAATCTTGTGTTTACTCCTAGGAGAGATAATCCAATATGGGAGGGAGTTTTGTGTATTTATGTGTAAGTAGGGTTATTCCAAGTATATAGGTTATCTAGAATGATGGACTATCCATTGAAGGAAATACCTAGTTTGTGTACTTACTAGTTAAATAGTTACTCCAAGTAGATTAATATGGTTGTAGGTTATTTGGGATGATGGAATATCCATTGAAGGAAATACATATGTGTAGCTTAAGATAGCCTTAAGACAAATTGGCCCTGAGTAGTGTATGTGATAGATGACTCTCATTCGAAGTACTGAATGAGAACACTTTGGCCAAAGTAGTTTGAATGTCTGAGACTCCACTCTAGATTGTATGACTACCGAGACTACACTGTCAGTTCATCGTGATCTAGTATTACATGCTAGACAAAGATTGTGGGATTACAAGTTATAGTTATGTAGGACACAACACTATGCTCAGTTGGTTTTTGTTATCAGTTACTTTACCAATCTCTTCATCAAAGGGAAGGTCCATCTATCGAATGGTAGATGTGTGGGGGACTGCATTATGAGTTTGTGGTTGGTAGAAAAGTGCTTGAGTGATGCTTCTCCTCCACAACAGGCGATAGAAGAACCAAGATTTGAAAGGAAGGATCTTGGACCATCTTACAACTATTTGTTCTAAATCTCATTTGAGCTATGTATGTAAAGTATGTATTCTTGTAACTTGTGAATTTATTGTAATGAAATGGAATCTTTATTGTAATAAGATATGGTATCTTGCTCGTATATTCTCAATAAAAGAAATAATTTTTTTATTGCAACAGCTTGTTACCTAATTTATTTACTTGCAAGATGTAAATTTATAATTTTTTATGGAATTGAAGGGTTGGAATGTTACACCACGGCTCAAAAATGACTATGTTTTGGAGAGCCTAGCCCTACTACGGGTGTTGAGTCAGGTGGGCACTCAGTCAGACAGCCCAATCAGTTGTAGCCTTCTCCTCACCCAAACTAGGATCCTTTGAGGTCCCCTCCTCTGACCGGACAGTAGTAGTGCTTGTACTTGATCTTTATGATGTTTTATTATTTCAAAGACATTGTTGTAGACATGATTATATATATATATATATATTCATTGGCCCAGCTAAGGCCTCATTTATATGTATATTTTTGTATTTATGATATCACACATTTTTATATGATGATGTATCTAACATTCTCATTTTATGATGATATATATGAAATATACATGCTTCAATTTGGCTTTATTATAAGTTATGTGATGATTATGGATGATTTTTACATGCTTTTGTACTTTTTTTATGTATGCATATGATGTTGACAGATGGATGATTGATATATCATTATGATATATGATGTTTTATTATGTAGATGAGTGATGTTGATATACTATGTCTGCGATGTATGATGATATCATATGTTTGTGATGTATGATTTATGTATGATACATGATGTTTTTATTGTTTTATTATCATCATGATATGTATTGACGATATTGTGGATGCAGGATGGATGTGGTACTAATGATATTGTGATGTAGGATGGATGTTGTTAGTTAGAATAAATGTTGGATGATGGATAGAAATTTGATGTTGTTAGTTACTAATGAGTTGATTTTGCTTTGCATAGAGGCTTTGTATCTTTAACAATCCTTTCTGATGTAGAAAACAAATACGATGCACCATAGTATTAATAACCAAGACAACTTTGTATCCATTGTGTGGACTTTGAATTGGCATACAAAAGAATATTATTGCTCATACCAGACATACGAAAAATTTGTTTAAAATATATGGTCGGGTTGTGTTAAAAAAATTCAAACCAGTTACACAAAGAGGTATAAAATACCTAACATGCAACTGCTACATGAATTATCTCAAAACAACTTACATACAATCAATAAAGAAAGTATTCATCATGGTAGTATCACAAAAAATATCCTACAAACAGCAAACTGAAATGACACTCAATTGCCCCCATTCCTTCTTCTCTAAATCCTTATGGACATCCTCAAGAGATCCTAGGACTGAGTCAATAAAATAAAACAGTATTGTTGTACTGCTTTCCATAGATGTTTTGAGGTTTTAGGCTATTATTCGTTGTTGATCATGTCTATCATAGGAATGGATCCATTAAGGCATAACTTAGGATGTTGTTGGTGAATTTTCCAAAAGATAGGTAGTTAACACTTTGTCATTGTTTTTGTTTGTTTCTAATCAAAGATTTTTTATTGTTTTCTTGAAAGTTCTAGCTTTTGTTGTTTGCTTTGTTTGTTTTTCTATTTCATCAAAGGGTGAGTGTGACGATTTGTTTATTATGCATGAAAATTTTATTGCGGATTGTGATGATGGAGTTAGGACCTTTTGGATTTTTCTAAGTTTTATGATGTTATTTTTGTTGTTTTCAGTGGAATAACCTAGGGCCTTGGGGGATCACCAAAGATAAGCCTTACCAATTTTGTAAACGCATTGGCTCATAGTTTTCTTGGTTTGATAAGAACATGTTTTTGGATTTTTTTGAATTTTTTGACTAAGTTGAAAGAAAGCATGATAGATACCTAAGGGGACTGACCTAAGGCCTTGGGGGCTAATAAGCCTTTCCTATGTTTTACACACAGATACCACGTAGTTCAACTAGTGTTGACTCAAACCATAACATGTTTTTTGGTATTTTTGATGTTTTGAGCTTGTTTTTGTTTTTGTTGTTTTTTGGATGTTTTTTTTTTCATTGTTTTTTGGATGTTTTTGTTTTTGACCATGATGGGATACACAAGGATCTAATCCACTACCATTTTCAGGAAGTTTCCCCCAGTTTGAGGTGAGACTACTTTCTCTAGGAGATGGACGTTGTTGGTACAACCTGATTCAATACTTAATCAGTTATCAAACCATGGTTGGACACATATTTTATTGTGGGATGAATGGGTGAATGCCTCAGATATAATTGATAGATAATGATGCAAGTCTCATTCAAATGTAGCACATGTTTTCCAGTTTTTCACTATGGTACCTATTCTAGAAGCGCCACAAAGTGGTTTTCTCTAAAAGAACGTTTTATTTTTCTTTACTATTTTTCTTGCTTCTTTTTTTGGATTTTTACCCTTTTTCTTGGGGTATTCTGATGTAGCAAATTGATAAGCCCCAAAACCAGAAGTTTTTGTGATGATGAATGGTCCTAAATAGCTGGGTTCAAACTTACCTTTACCATCTTTATTCAGTTGTACCTTCTGATTTTCTTTGAGTACCAAGTCACCGACTTGAAAGTTTTTGCTCTTGATCTTTTTATTGTAGCTTCATTTGAGCTGATTTTGATAAACCTGAAGATGGTTTAATCTGTTCAAACACCTTTCATCTAGGAGTTCCAACTCATTTAATCTAGATACCTGATTCTCTTCTTTATTAACCATGCCTTTTAGTGATATTTGCAATGAGGAGATTTCAACTGCGATGGTTAAGACAAATTCATATTCGTAGACCAAGGAGAAAGGCATAGAACTTGTGGGTGTTTGGATACCGGATCGATAAGCCCATAAGGTTGGGTTTAGTTGCAAATTCCAATCACAACCGACATCATTAATAGTCTTCTTCAATATCTTTAGGATGCTTTTGCTAGATGCTTTTGCCTGACCATTTCCTTGGGGGTAGTAGGGTGTGGAGAATTTGTGCTTGATAGAGAACTTGGAACAAAGCTCTTGGACATCTTGGTTCTTGAATGGGGTTCCATTGTCTATTATGATGGTTTTGTGAATTCCATAGCTACAAATTAGATAATTCATAATGAAGTTGGATATTTGTTTTCCGGTGATATAGGTCAATGGAATTGCTTTTATTTATTTGGTAAAGTATTCAATTGTTATAATAATAAACTTATGCTCGTTAGAGGATGCAAGAGAAATATTTCCTACCAAGTCTAATCCTCATTGGAAAAAAGGCCATTGTGTGGTGATAGGTCTCAAACTCTGTGTTGGTGTGTGATCAAGGTCACTGTGTTGCTGGCACTAATGGTATTTTTGAGAATACTGAATACACTCTTGTTCCATGGAGGGCCAATAGTACTCTATTCTCAAAAAATTTTGTACAAGGTTAGGTCCACTAGAGTGGGACCCACAAATTCCTTCATGTACCTCTTGTAGGGTAGTTTTCATTTCTTCTGTGTTAAGACATCAGAGTAACATACCATCTAAATTTTGACAATATAAGGTATCTCCTAGGATTGTAAATTGGGAAGTCCTACGGGTAAAGTTTTTCTTTTGGGTTGTTGTCAAGTCAGGTGGTATGCTACCATGCTAGATGTAATTGAATGTGTCTTGGTACCATGGGAAATTAGTACCAACAACAACACATACTAGTTATGATTCTAGGATATCAAATGCCGATATGAGAAATTGCTCCACAAGGAATTCATACTTATAAATGTCTTGTGGTATATCGAAAAGTGAACCTATTGTTGTCATGGCATCAGCGGATCTATTGTTGATCCATGGAATCTATTCAAATATCATGGTGACAAAATATTCATTGAAGCTATCCATCATTCTTTTATACTGTATCATCTTGTCATCTTTTGTTTGATACTCATCATTCACTTGCCCGATTACCAGTTGAGAGTCTTTGAAGACCTGTAGTTCTTTTAATCTCCATTCAATAGTCATCTTGAGTCCTATGATTAGTGCTTCATACTCTAAGATATTATTTGTACATGGGAAAGAAATTATGTATGCCTTAGGTATACTATCTACCTGTGGTGTGAGAAATAAGATACCTACTCTAGAGTAATGTTGAGTGTGGGACCCATCAAAGTATAAGGTCCAATGGCTTGTTTGTTCTATTAGTAATATGATTTCATCTAGGAACTCTCTTGCAAGAGGCATGTGATCTCCCATTAGTGCCTCTGCTAGCTGATTTTCTATGATCTATTCTTTTATGGAATTTTTGTCCACGTATTCTATGTTTAACTCACTCAAAATCATTACCCATTTAGCAATCCTACCTATTAGAGCCACTTTTGCTAATAGGTACTTTAGTGGATCTACCTTTGAAATCAACTATACTTGTTTTTTTAAGATATACTGTCTTAGCTTCTATGTTGCAAATACGACAGAGAGACATACTCTTTCTATGGGTGAGTAGTTCAACTCATAGCCCACTAGTGTTTGGCCGATGTAGTAGATTTCTCTTTCTTTGTTATTATCATCTAGTTGTGATAGGAGGGATCCCAATGTTGTTTGTGTTGTAGACACATAGAGTATCATTTCTTTGTCTAGAATAAGTGGCATCAAAATTGGAGGAGTGAGTAGATACTCTTTGACTTGTTGGAATGCTTGGTCACATCTCCCATCCCACTTGAATATGATGTCCTTGTGTAACAGATGGGTGAATGGATGACACTTTTCCACCAATTATGTGATGAATCACCTGATAGATCATAATTTCCCTTGTAAAATTCTCAATTTCTTTAATGTCTTTTATGGAGGAATCTCTTCTATGGATTTTACCTTTGCAGGATCTACTTCAATGCCCCTTCTTGATACTATGTACCCTATTAGCTTTCCAGATGTTACTCTGAATACACACTTTTTTGAGTTGAATCTCAAGTTATATTGTTCTATTCTATCAAACACTTTTGCAAGGTTGATCTAATGGTCTTCCCTTTTGATGGACTTTTCTAGTATGTCATCCACATAGTCTTCCATAGTTGTATGCAATATATCACGGAAGATTGTAGTCATCGCTCGCTGACAGTTTTCCCCTACATTTTTTAGACCGAATGGCATGACTATTAGAAACCAAGATCACCTGTCACATGCAAAAGACATACAAAACCAAAGAAGATGTTTTGTAAACCTCAAAGTAAAAATGCATTATTGAGAATCAATTATTACAAAGAGATCAATCCTTATGAAGGAGATCAAGAAACCCTAGTGTGCACACTTAATAATTAATCAATTATTAATGTGCCTAAGTTTAGCTTAAGCAACTAAAGGAATAAGTGACTTAATTAATTAACCAGTATGATATAATTAATTAAGTATAATAACTTATTACTCTAACACACCCCCTTAAGATCAACTTAGGAAGAAGCTAAAACAATAGAAGAAGATGCATGAAAGCAAAGGATGGGTCCCGACAACTAGGCCTGATCAGGTACCCATTTACAAATGCAAGAAAGAGGTAGAGAAGGAAAACCCAGTGGGAAAAACCCCCCTACAATGAGATGACATGTTGCAAAGAAGCACTGGAAGAGCACTGTAGAGTAACACTGGAACCGCAATCCAGCAAGCAAGGAAAGATACTTCTGTCTACAAGAAACCATATCAGAATCATAATAATGCAACAACAGACCTGATTCCATGGAACACTCAAAAACTCCAAACGGGAACAACCCTGGAATCTATGAAGCAACAGTCGATTATTGAGTGAATGTCATATTGAAATGAAATGCAAAGATGCAAGTTGCACTCTCCCAACTGCCAAAACATCCAAGTAATCTCCAAATCACCCATCGAGCCAAATCTATATTAATGATAAACTTAGGATAGATACAGAAAAAAGTGCATGGATAGCAACAAAGAGCTCCTCAATACCTTTCCAACGTCGCAAAGATAACGAAAATCGGAGATCATGGCAAAAAGTTATGAGCTCGAAAGCATAAAATAAACATCTGATTTCAAATAGAAATAAATTTAGATAAATAGAAAACTAATATAAAATAAACTGCACCACAGGAAATTTCTCGGAACCAGCTTTTTGGCGATATCTCATTTTCCCAATTTCGATACCGTATGCCCAAGTTATGCCAAAAACAAAAAAAAAACTATTCTTTTAGGCAAATCAGGGCTAAGAGGGGGCAAAGAGGTCGTACGACCGCTGACATCATTAGTTCAAGAGCTTAAATTTGATGGCCATCTGACTATCGCTGCAAAAGATTTCCCCCCCTGCAAAAAAAATTGACAGAGCCCCTGGTCGCTGATATGACCGAGGGTTGGGTGCCGGATTTGGCCGAGGGTCGGGCGCGGAGCTCCCGGTCCCCCATAGGACCTCAACCAAGCAAAAGGGGCCCACGAGGGCTGAGGAGGTGGGTGGCGGAGTGGAGGGGAGCCACCAATGACAGCGGTGGACCGGTGGCCGCCTGGTGGTTTCCCGATGGCTGCCCGGTGGCGCCTCCCTCTGTGTGGGCAACGCAGATTTTTTCCAAAAAAAATCATTTTTTTTTTAAAATGAGCCTCGAGATGCATGTTGGGGAGGCCGTACGGCCTTCCTGGAAAAATTTGTTTGCTTTAGAAACCAACTTCTCAGAAATCAACCAAACGACAAGCATTCCTAGGGTTTTGGGCTGCTACGAACGCGATGGTGACCTCCATTTGAGCCCAAAGTGGCCTGAAAAATTGACTACTCCCAAATCCTGCAAAAAAGATGTTTGTGGAAACCCTTGCACTAGAAACTCACTAAAAGGCCATAGCTTCAGATCACGAATAGGCAGCTGCAGGTCTAGAGCTCTGATACCATGTTAGAAACCAAGATCACCTGCATGCAATCACCTGTCACATGCAAAAGACATGCAGAACCAAAGAAGATGTTCTATAAAACTCAAAGTAAAAATGTATTATTGAGAATCAATTATTACAAAGAGATCAATCCTTATGAAGGAGATCAAGAAAATCTAAAAGTGAAACACTAAATGAAACCCTAGTGTGCACACTTAATAATTAATCAATTATTAATGTGCCTAAGTTTAGCTTAAGCAACTAAAGGAATAAGTGACTTAATTAATTAACCAGTATGATATAATTAATTAAGTATAATAACTTATTACTCTAACAATGACATTCTAGCAAAAGGTCCCCTAGGCACAAGTGAATGTTATTTTATGTTGATCATCAGGGGATATTTTTATCTAATTATACCAAGAGAAATCATTCATTAAGGATAGCATTTCATGTCCTATTGTTAGATCCATCATCATACCAATGCTTTGAAGAGGGAAGACAACTTTTGGACAAGCCTTGTTTAGATCTCTGAAGTTCATGCAGATGCTTATGCCCCCAGTGGGCTTTGACACTAGTACTAGATTTGATATCCATTTAGGATAATCGATTGGTCTGATGAAGCCCACGTCTAGTAATTTCTTCAGTTCTACCTTTACCAACTGTGCTATTTGAGAATGTATTTTCCTTAGTTTTTGCTTGATAATTTTAGCTCCTAGAAATATGGAAAAGTGGTGTGCAACTAATGTTGTATATAGTCTTGGCATGTCGACATATGTCCACACAAATTTTATCTTCTTTTCATTAATGAATGTTGATAAGTTCACTTTCTCTTCAGGATCAAGTGACACTACATGGTATGTGATTTCGGGTGCTTCTACTATGTTGACATTGATTGATTCTAATTCTTCAACTAGGAGTGTAGAATTCTCTTGATATTTTGAAATAGGGAGATTGAATCCTCCATCTTTGGGCACCTCGAAGAGTTTTTCATCGTCAGATTCATCCTTTATTTTCCTCTTTTCACCATCCTATAGATCCACATTGTGGTTTTCTCTAAGGGATCTCATGTTTATTTTTACATTGTCTTTTTCTATTTTGTGACTAGAGGACACAATATCCCCACCAAAATGCGCTTCATTTTTTAGTTCCATGAAAAACCCTTCTTTATGATCTCTTGATATTACATTGATTTGAAGTCCCATAAAATCTGCAATTGCTTCATCATTTTGGAATTGATCTAAAACATGTGTATGTTGTTGTTGGTCCCAATCTATTAACTATGGCTACCAGAGTGGTAGGCCATCATCGATACATGTAAAACTTATGGAAGTTGTTGAGATGGTCAATATAGCCCTGGTATCATTATCCCATTGGGTGTCTAGGTCATCATCGTTGGAGGTGATAAATGAACGAGAATCCCACTCATACTCGTTAGAGTCTATTCTAAAATAATAATAGTTATTAGGAATAGTTTTGATAGGTTGGGTAGGGACTATACCAATGCTAAATCTTTCAAATAAGTCATCGATGGGAAAATTGTTGTCTATAATATGGTAGGTATCCAATGTCTTAAAACTAGTAGAAGGTGCTCATTTCTTAAAAGTGGTGCATCTGGTGTTTGGAGTAACCATGTCTTTTGAATCATAACTTAGTCACATGTTCTTCTTTCTCCATTCCACTATGATAGTTTCCCATCTAACCTGTTCATGTCGCCCAAGGCCACCTTTTCTAGTGTATCCCATTTTTTTAGCTAGTTGATACCCTTTACTGCTAGGATCAATTAGAAGAGGTTGCAAATGTTTTGGTTCTTTTTTCTCTTCTTTGTAGATCATGAAGAGAGTTATTTGAATATTTCCTCGTCCTTCATATCTCCCCTCTTGGTAAATATAGTGGGCTTGACTACCATTGTGTTGGAGTATGGGAAACATAGAGAGGGGGGGTGAATCAGTGTTTCAATAATCAACTTCAATTCAATAGTTTTTAAAAACACATAATCTTTTTGTAATCATTGAATTTTCAATTTCAAGAGTGTAACCAAATGTGATAGCCAATAGCAGATCCTTAAACAACATGAAAACTCAAATGTTACAAAGTAGATAAAGAGAGTAGCAAGACTAAATTGCATGAAACATAATTATTACATGGACCACAAAAGAATCATAACATAGTATTTTTCACGAGTGGAAAACCATCATAGGGATACAAAACAAATGATAAAATGCCTCACTAGCTTAATCAAAACCCACTGATTACAAAGCTTCACTGGATACTTTTTGTGCCTCACTAGAAAATCCTCACTGGCTACAAAATATGCCTCACTAGCAAAGCCTCACTGGATACAAAATATGCCTCACTAGAAAAGCCTCACTGGCTACAAAAATGTTGGAGTTGAGAAGATACAACACCACAGAAGTCCAAAAGATCTTTGCAAGCAAATAACCTGTTACAAGGAGAAACAAAGAGAAGCAACAAAAGAAATGCTCAAGAATGTGGAGCAATGTATTCACCTGAAAATGTAAAATGAATAATGATACAAAAGATAGTTTTCAACTACATATAGATGAAAACCCTAAAAAGGAAAACCCTAGGCTTGCACAATAATAATTAATAAAGTAATTAATTATTATGTACCTAATGTTAGCTTAAGTGAAAAAGAGTTAAAAGGAAACTTTACGTAATTAAACAAATATTGTTTAATTAATAAAGTAAATGTCCAATTACTCTAACACCCCCCCTTAAGATAGACATAGGGAGAAGCTAAAACCTAGAAGAAGCTACTGAAAGCAAAAGCAATGGGTCCCGGCAACAAGGCCAGATCAGGTACCCAAGTACAATGAAATCTCTATGAAACGGAGAAAAGGAGAAAACCCAGTGGGAAAAACTCCTCTCCAAAAAGAGATAGAACAACATGCTGAAAGAAACATGAAGGAAGGAAGGCCTCATAAAGACCCCCCAAGGACAACTTCCTTCACCCCAAGCATAGAGCGCAACTGAAGATAGTGCGGAGATGCAAAAGGTTTCGTGAAGATGTCTGCAACCTGCTCGGCAGTGGAACATACTCCAAGATGAGAGAACCATCTTGAATCAACTGTCTGATGAAATGCATATGAAGCTCAATGTGCTTCATTCGTTGATGCTCCATCGGGTTGCGCAAAATGTGTATAGCACTCTGATTGTCACACCAAAGAATAGTGGGACTATCAGGAGGAAAACCAAACTCAGTCATCAACTGACGAAGCCATAAAATCTCCTGACTAGCGAGCACAGCAACTCGGTACTCAGCCTCTGTAGATGATAATGCATGAGCAGTCTACTTCTTGCACGACCATCTGATAGGACCAGAGCCAAGACAAAAAATAAAGCTAGAAGTAGACTTCCGATCATTGACATCACCAGCCCAATCTGAGTCAGTGTAGTCAACAATGTGAGGATCCTCTAATGTGTAGTGAATGCCATATGAATTGGTGCCTTGAATGTACCTCAAAATACGCTTGGCAGCTTGCCAATGACTCTCATGAGGATCATGTGAGAATCAAGAGACAAGACCAACCGCAAAGGAAAGATCAGGATGAGTGTGAGTCAGGTACAACAAACTGCCAACCAACTGCCTATAAAGTGTAGCATCTACTGAAGGAGTGGGGCAAGTAGTAGTCAAAACAACCCCTGACTGAAAAGGTGTGGGGGCAGGCTTGCAATCAAGCATGCCAAAGTGTTGAAGCATATCAAAAGAATACTTCTGTTGGTAAATGGAGATCCCCTCTGAAGACTGAATCACTTGAAGACCAAGGAAATAGTGCAGAAGGCCAAAATCTGTCATCTCAAACTGCTCCATCAAGGCTAGCTGAGAATTATGAATCATAGAGGATGAGCTACCTATGATGAGAAGATCATCAACATATAGCACAAGAATCAGGATCTCACCCTCAAGATGCTGAATATAGACCGTGTGATCAGAATGATAGCGAGTGAAACCAGTGGAGAGCAAAAAAGAGTCCATCTTCTCATACCAAGCCCGAGGGGCTTGTTTGAGACCATATAATGAACGCTGAAGTCTGCAAACCAAAGAAGAATCATGAACAAATCTCTGAGGCTGCTCCATATAGATCTCCTCCTGTAGGTCACCATGTAAGAAGGCACACTTCACATCCATCTGAAAAATGAGCCATCCTCTAGAAGCTGCAAGTGATAATACAAAGCGAATAGAATTCATCTTGGCGACAGGGGAAAATGTCTCAGAGTAATCAATACCCTCAACCTATGAGAAACCCTTCGCACTAAGACGTGCTTTGTACTTATCAATAGAACCATCAGCAACATACTTGGTGCAATAAAACCATTGGCACCGAACCATCTTTCTGCCCTTAGGAAGAGGACAGAGAGCCCATGTATTATTCCTCATCAAAGAAGAATACTCCTCCTCCATGGCACTATCCCACTCAGGGTGACCTGTCGCCTCTGAAAATATTTGAGGATCCTCTGAAAGAGCATGAGTCAAAAGAATAGAACCCGTAGTATGAGAACGAGTGCGATGAGTGTCTGAAGGATCACTGGCCATAGATCCTGCTGCCTCAATAGTAAAGCGAGCCCATTTGGGCCTCTGAGGTGGAGCAAGTGGAGGTGGGGATGGGGGATCATCAATATCCTCATCAGAATCCTCAAAATAATCCTAAAGAGCTGTCGTGGGTGGAGTAGGTAGTGAAGTGGACACTGGAGATAGGGTATCAACTGGACGAAGGCGCTCATCAAACTGAACATCCCGTCGAAACAGGACCTCTATGGTATCAGGATCAAACAACCTATATGCCTTAACATCCTCACAGTAGCCGACAAATATGAGGGGTCGACTCTTCCGCTCCATAGCTCTCCTCTGAGCATCAAGAATAAAAGCCCATGCCTCACTACCAAATACTCGAAATGATGAAATATCAGGCTTGTCATGAGACCAAGCCTCCTCAGGAGTCATATGTCGAATCACCTTGTGAGGCATTCGATTCTAAATATAGTTGGCACAATTGACTGCCTCAGCCCAAAAAGACGAATCCATGGACCTGGATTGAATCATACAATTAGCCATCTCCCGTAATGTCCTTTTCTTTCGCTCAGCAATACCATTCTACTGAGGGGTGTAGGGAACAAAAAATTGATGTTGCAAACCATGCTCAGTGTAAAAATCTCGGAAGGCCTGTTTCACATACTCCCCCCCATTATCTGTACATATCCACCAGATAGAAAGACCAAACTGCTTCTCTACAAATGTCTTGAAGACACGAAAGGAATCAAAGACATCAGACTTGTGCTTAAGAAAGTACAACCATGTGCGTCTGGAGAAGTCATCAATGAATGTGAGTACATACTTGGCCCCTGAAAAAGAAGGATTGGGAAATTATATGAGGTCACTATGAATCAACTCCAAGGGTGCCAAAGCACGAGTGGTACTTCCCTTCGGAAAGGGATCCCTATGATGCTTGCCAAGCACACAACCATGACAAACACCGTCAGTGCAGGAAATCCATGGAAGACCAAGAACAAGTGACTATGTACTCATCTGCTGAAGATATCTGTAGTTGACATGGCCCAAACGCTCATGCCAAAGCTGACTCACTGAATCTGCATGTGCTATAAGAGATGAACCTGTACCCTTAGAAGGCGCAAATCCATCAAATCTATAAAGACGAGATGTAGTATCCACACTACCAGTAGCCACAACCAAATCAAAATCATGGAGGTCTCGAATAACCACATCATGTGGTGAGAACTCAACTGTCTTACCAGAGCCAGTGTGACAAATTTGATAAATGGATAAGAGGTTCGTCAAAATGTCAGGAACAACCAAAACATCTTGTAGAGTGCCCCCATCCAAAGAGACAGAACCTGAACCCAAGATGGAAAGCAGTGAAGAGTCACCCACTGCAATCTGTGAAGTACCACAAGAGGCAAGAGAAGTGACGAACTGTTGAGTGTGAGTCATATGGTGAGAAGCACCAGAGTCTAAAATCCAAGTGGATCCATTGGTCGATGCTCGTGTAGTGAGAGCATGACCCTTCCCTGTGGTGGAAGAAGAAGAAGACTGAGGTGAGGAGATGTGTTGTTGTTGCATGGCCTCCTCTAAAGCCTCTAATCATTTCGAACACCTAGAAACTGGATGACCTTGCTTGCCACAGAAACTGCAAGTGTCTCCTGATTTCTCCTTAGTCTTGGAGGAAGACTCACCAGACTTTGAAGATTTCCCATGTTTTGGATTAAATGGTGGTTTAGAATCAGACTTAGGAGGTAGTTTGGAGGAATCCTCACTACCTGCAAAATCTTTCTTGGGCCTCGATTTTTGCTTTTGTTTCCCCTTCGGTGACTGAGCAACCAATGCTTTGCTCTTTGAACCTGAGAGCATATCCATCTAAGAAAGGTGAGACTGTTCCCGAGACAATCGCTCACAAAATAAATCAAAGGAAGGCATGGTAAAACTGGCACCCAAACCATCCATGGTGGAGTAGAAAGAGGAAGCAAATATCTGAAATGGACCATGAAGCTTCGAAAGAATCAAGGAAATGCACTCTGTATCTGTCTTGTTCTTCCCACAACCCTGTAAAATAGTACGGATAGTTTTGAACTGGTTCAAAAAATTCTCAATGGTGGGAAATGAATCAAGTAACAAGGAAGTCAGCTCTACCTCAATCTGTAATGCACTGAACTCATTAACGGCCCCAAAAAGTGTCTCAAACTTCAGCCACATGGCTCGAGGAGTGAGCAAAGCATCAAGGTGAAACAAAAGACTATCTGAAACATGCATGCATAACAAACCCATAGCCTCATCCATCTTGTTCCTGTGCTACATAATCTCAAAAGAACGTTGCAACTGAGGCTGAACCTCATCTAAACAAGACCATAACCCTCGTGACCTAAGTAGCCTCATCATACGAGACTTCCAAGTGTGATAGTTATGTGATGTGAGTAGCTCAACTGAAGAGTCTGCCATGAAACCCTGCACCTGTACCTGCTTGTGTTTTTTATTATTATGTGATCTTTCAGAATAGACAGAAGATGCAGAAAGGGTTTGTATTTTTGAGAGTTTTGGTGTTCTGGTTTTCTGATATAAATGACAGAAAGCAAGAGAAAAAACACCCCCCACAAAAGATAAACCCAAACCCTAGTACAAACTGAGAAGAAGGAAGCAATGCATAAGAAAAAAATACTTCAAGACAAATTCTCATGTACCTGGTGAAAATTCTGATAAAATAGATCACATCACTGAATAGAGCATGTTGAGAGCTTTCCAACGCCTATTCAAGTTTGAAAAACGGAGTCTGTTTGCATCTTCTATGACCCCGGAAGTGAAGAAAGAAGACCTCACTTTGACTGGTAAAAAATATCCAGACTGGTAAAAAAAATTAAAAATATTTCTATACCATCAGATTGGTGCCATTCTCAGCTTTCCAATGCATCTTCCTATTCAAAAAACGGAGCTAGGATGCCCAAGTTATGCCCATTTGACCAAAAATGACATAATAGGGGGTTGGAGAGAAAAAATTAGCCCTCAAGGGCTTAAAATTCGGCAGCCCCAGGGCACATGGTGGATCGGGGGTGGTGCGTAGAAGGTGGTGGCACGTGCAAGGCACAGCGGTGGCTGGCGGTCAGCTGGTGGTGCGCAGGCGGCGCTCGGGCAGAGCAGACCGGGTGGCGGGTCGGTAGGGGCGGCGGTGGCCGCTTGGCCGCGGTCGGTGGTAGCTGCCGGTGGTGGTGGCCGTAGCGGTGCTCTGTGGGTGGCGGTTTAACACTGGCCGCACACAATATAAACCAAAAAATGATTTTTTAAAAATTTTTTTTGATTTTTGTGCGTTTTTTGCTCCGTACGGCCCTAGGGCAAAAAAATTTTTGCCTTCCAAATTGACTGTAACCAAAATCGATGATTTGACAGTCGATTTAGGGGTTTTTGGGTGCTACAAATCCAATGGCACTATCCATTTGAGCCCAAAGTGAACCCAAAAAAATGGAGTATGCTGAATCCACCCAAAAAAAAACTTAGAACCCTAGATTTGCTTCCAATGCAAAATCTCAAAACAAGAACAAGCAGCTGCAAATTTGAAGCTCTGATACCATGTTGGAGTTGAGAAGATACAACACCACAGAAGTCCAAAAGATCTTTGCAAGCAAATAACCTGTTACAAGGAGAAACAAAGAGAAGCAACAAAAGAAATGCTCAAGAATGTGGAGCAATGTATTCACCTGAAAATGTAAAATGAATAATGATACAAAAGATAGTTTTCAACTACATATAGATGAAAACCCTAAAAAAGGAAAACCCTAGGCTTGCACAATAATAATTAATAAAGTAATTAATTATTATGTACCTAATGTTAGCTTAAGTGAAAAAGAGTTAAAAGGAAACTTTACGTAATTAAACAAATATTGTTTAATTAATAAAGTAAATGTCCAATTACTCTAACAAAAAATGCCTCATTGGCTACAAAAATGCATCACTGTCAAAGCTTCACTAGCTACAAAAATGCCTCATTGGCTTTTCAAGTTAACAGCTGTCTCACTGTCTTTTCAAGTTAACAATTGCCTCACTGGAATATGCTGAAACTAATCAATAATTAAGATAAAGAGTAAAGTACAGAGGGTTACTTTGTTTCTCTAATGCTCATGGCAATTTTTTTCCTTAATGCATTTTGTGTCCTATAGGCTTCATTGCACTTGAAACCTAGAAAACAGAAAGCATATTAATTTTTATGTTTATATTTTTTGTATACAACCTTTCTTAAAAGAATATTCAGTTCACTATCCAACTACATTCAACATTTTCAAAATTCTCATTTCATAAAACTAGGGTTTCGAGAGAAACCTCCACATTCAAACCATAATGATCACCTAATCAAAAAAGAATTGAAAAATAAATATGATAATTGGAATCTCAATTTTTTTCAGCTTACTATCTAACCAAAGCCTGATCTTAAACACCTCAAATAAATAGCAATCATTAACCTAAAAAATATTGATATAGCCATACCTCAATCCCTAAGAGAAAGCAACTGCAATAACTTACAATCTCAACTACACAAATCGTCAAATCTACAATTGTCAATGAAATCTACTTTCCTGCAAGCTTTGTGACATGCTGCCCAACCTACAAGCTTCAAACCTTAAGTTCACCATCGTATACATCAAATTTTCAACATTGCATTATGCCCAATAAACCTTGATTTTCACATTATACAATTTTAGCTTGTTGAATTGGTAACCCTAGAAGGGGTCAATAAATACAAAGATCAAAAGCACCCTTCAATCCTTTTCTTAAGTGCCTTTAACCTGCTAGCGTAGGTTGATAAACAAAACCTTAATGTATTCCTTTTTAAAATATGATATAAACACTTTAAAAATACCTTGATGAAATTCAAATGCCCTTGACACCATGTATAATAGGCAAGATTAAGACAAGTTTTACAACCTGATATTGAAACAATAATTGTGCCAACATTATATTGCTAAGCACATAAATTTGACATCAATGACAAACAATGCCAAAGTCAACAAAACTCACCCTTTGGCATTGATGTCAACAACCAATTATTTTCTCCTCTTTGAAGATAAACTTGGAAATGCACTCAAAACACTACTATCAAATATACACTGCAATATGTAAAACATGCATTGGCACTATCAAAGCAACCTAGAGAAAATTTTAACTGTAATTGCCCTGAAAAATAAAGGCACTAAGAATGATCTCATACACCATACTAATAAACCAAAAACCACTGTGCATCATGAAGACCACTGTAAGTAAAACAAACTGAAATTATAAATATGTTGTGCATAAATCAAATATGTTGTCATGTTGTCACACAATCACAAAGATTCTTCTCCCCCTTTGACAACAATGCCAAAGGAACAAAAACATACTACCAAACTGTCCAAGATAAATTTTCCTTGCAAAACAAACATAGCACCATCAGTAAACAAAGCAATTGTCAAAGCAAGAGGAAACCAAGGATGGAAGATAATAACTATGCAAATCACTACCATGTCAAAAGAGTATGTCAATTTCCACTTTATATCCATGGTGCAAGAATATGAAAAAGGGACACTACAACAAAATACTACAAAAAATATGAATGGAACTGCAACAAAAATGAACCATTCATGAGACAATGATGAAGAATAAGCTTTGAAGCTCTCCCTGAAACTTTGCAAAACTGACTTGTGCTATTGAAGGGAGCTAAGGGAGAGAACACAAAGTCTATCCCTTAAACTTTCAAACACCTCTTTTGCTAATGGATTTGTAAAGATACCAGCCACCTGATCACATGATGCCACATAATCCAAAACAAATTCATTTGTTAGAACCTTTTCCCTTAATAAATGATAGTGGATAGCTATATGTTTGGTTCTTGAATCCATCACAGGATTTTTTGAAAATTTATAGTACTAGTGTTGTCACACAAAATATGAACATGTTGAGATACTTCCACTTTAATATCTTTTAGTGTTTGAACCATCCATAAAACCTGAGAACAACATGTGGCAGCAGCAATGTATTTTGCTTCAGCAGTTGACAGAGACACAGAGTCTTGTTTCTTGTTGTGCCATGCTACCAACCTGTCACCCAAGCAAAATGCTCCTCCGGAAGTGCTTTTTCAATCATCAATGCATCCTACTCATTCAACGTTAGTGTAAGCAAGAAAATCAAAATCATCATGTCTTGGATACCACAAACCATAATCAATAGTACCATTAACATATCTAAGTATCATTTTAACTACATTAAGATGAGACTGCTTGGGAGAGGATTGAAATCTAGCCACCAAGCATACAACATGCATGATGTCAAGCCTTGTGGAAATCAAGTACAAAATACTACCTATCATAGACCTGAACATGGTGTGATCTACATCAGAAAAATCAACATCTTGGCCTAATTTGTAGTCAAATTCCATGGGAGTTCCAACTGGTCTACTTTCATCCATATGAAATATTTTGAAAATCTCTTTTACATATTTCATCTGAGAAAAAAAGATACCCTTCTCAAGTTGAGAGACCTATAACCCAAGAAAGAAAGAGAGTTCTCTAAGCATGGAAATTTCAAACTCAGCTTTCATAATGTTAGGAAAATCATAACACATATCATCATCATTGCTCCCAAAAATAATATCATCTACATAGACAACAATAACCAGAATATTGTCACCTTTTGTCATGAAGTACAGATTGTTGTCAACACCTCCTTTTGTGAACCCTTGACCTTGAAAATGCTTATCCAACTTAGAGTACCATGCTCTAGGGGCTTGTTCGGGCTTGTTCCAAGCCATATAATGTTTTTTCAGTCTATAAACATGATCTTCTTTACCTGCACATTCAAATCCTTCAGGTTGCTCCATATAAACTTCTTCCTCAAGGTCACCATTTGAAACACATTGAAAATTTTATAAACAGAAAAAGCTAGAAAGATTCTTATAGCTTCAAGTCTAGCTATAGGGGAAAAGGTTTCATCAAAATCAATACCCTCAATCTGAGAGTATCCTTTGCAAACAAGCCTGGCCTTATTTTTAACTACATTTCCCTTATCATCAAGTTTATTCCTAAAGACCCATTTTGCTCCAATAACATTCTTGTCCTTGGGTCTAGGAACAAGCTCCCATGTTCTATTTTTTTCTATCCAATCTAACTCCTCTTCCATTGCTTTAATCCATAGTTCATCTTTACTAGCCTCTATATAGGTTTTAGGTTCAAGTTTTGAAATCAAGCATAAATGTTCTTGATCACTTGCACTAGCAAGCTTTCTTTTGGTTTGAACACCAACAATTCTATCCTGAATGATTTGTTCTTGAGGATGGTTTCTTTGCACTATCTTTGAAGGAGTTTTAGCTATTGATTCCATAGGTTTTTCAGGAGCATTTTCTTGATCTTTCTCCTCTTCTTCTAACTTCACCTCTTTTTTAGGTAGGTGAGCTTCTTCATCATCTTCTTTTTCTTGTTCACATAGTTGCAACATCTCATCAATTTTCACATTCGTGCTTTCAATCACTCTTTTCAATCTTTTATTAAAACATTTGTAAGCTTTACTATGAGTGGAGTAGCCTAAGAAAATACCTTCATCACAGCGGGATTCAAAATTACCTAAACTTTCATCATCTCTTTTAATAAAAAATTTACTGCCAAAGATTCTAAAATACCCAACATTCACAGATCTTCCATTCCACGGTTCATAGGGATTATAATTAGTTTTTACTCTTAAATACACTTTGTTCAATGTATAGACTCTTGTATGGAAAACTTCTTTCCAATAGATGTTAGGTAAATCTGCATCTTGAAGCATTTTCCTTGCCATTTCTTTGACTATCCTATTTTTTCTCTCTGCTACATCATTTTGTTGTGGTGTCCTAGAGGCTGAATATTGCCTCTTAATGCCATGTTCTTCATAGTAGTCTACAAATTCTTTTGAAGTGTACTCTCCACCTTTATCTAACCTTAGGAACTTGATTTTTAGATATGATTCCCTTTCAACCATCTTTCTAACTATCTTGAACCTGTCAAAAGCTTCTAATTTATGCTTCAAAAAGGTCACCCAAGTCATTCTGGTATAATCATCAATAAAGAGCATAAAATACCTTTCACCATTCAATGACTTTGTCCTTGTAGGACCACATAAATTAGAATGAACGAGTTGTAAGGGTTTAGTTGAATAATACTCTTCAGATTTAAAACTTACTTTTGTTTTCTTACCTTTCTAGCATTCCTCGCAAGTATTGTTGCTAGGTTTAGAGATGACTGGCATATTTCTTACATTTTGATTCTTGCTAATCTTGACAAGATTATCATAATTGATATGCCCAAGTATTATGTGCCAAAATTCTCTCTCTTCAACCTAACTCATGAAACAAAAAATTCCATATTTACTATTGTTTATAGTCTCATGAATATTATAGATGTTTCCTTTTGTTCTTAAACCAGCTGCAACAGTTTTTCCAGATTTCTTACTGATTTCACAACCTTGAGAAGTAAATGTGACTTTGAATCCATTGTCACATATTTGACTCACACTGAGAAGATTGTGAGTCAGACCTTCTACATAGTATACATCATGTAATGGATTATCATCATCTATAAGTATGGTTTCTTTTCCTTTTATTAGAATATAGAAATCATTCCTAAATTTGACAGAACCACCAATGTAATCTTCATATTTGACAAACTTTCTCTTATCACTAGTCATGTGGTGAGAGCACCCACTTTCTACAACCCATAGATCTTTCTTTTGGGCATGTAGGGTTGTTTGTACAAGCATTTCTTCAACATTTTTGTCAACTTTCTTTGGTTTCCAAACTAATTTTGTTTTGTCAACACTAGAAGATTTCTTGAGGTGAATGCTAGTTTTGCTTTGTTGTATTGCAAAGTTAGGTCTGCAAAACCTGGCTATATGTCCAAGATTCCCATAGTTATAACAATTCAACTTGTTCAAGAACTTGAAAATATTTTCATTTATAAAATTAGGCCTCCTTCTAGACTTAACCCTACATTCACTTGCCTTGTTCCCGTATTGATTGCAATAGAAGCAATAGCCAAATAAATGTGGATTACATCTAAATGGATTACCTCTTTTTTCAATGATTTTTTCATTTGTAGCATCAACATGTTGAAGTTCATTGGAATATGAGCATTGTCCTTCTATATACCCTAGACCAGTCTTATCCTTGTGGTCTTTTTATTTATTCAAGAGGTCTGTTAACTTGTCACTCTTGTCACACATGACAAGGATTTTCCTCAAATAAACAATCTTTGCCTCTAGAGCACAAAATTTCTTTTCTTTGGTATTTAACTATTCTTGAGTAACTTCTAAAATTTTCTTGTTTTCCTCAAGTTGAATTTTTAAGTTAACAATCACATCATCTTTTACAGTGTGTTCTTTTAATAGAGAATTTTCCTCTAGTTCTTTTCTTAGAGACAACACTTCAGTCTCTAGCTTTTGAATATCTTCCATTTTGGTTTGAAATTTTATGCTATTAACTTCTTCAACTCTTCTAGACTCTACCAGTTGCAACTTTAGATCCTGATTCTCCTTTCTATGTTTATCAATCTCATTAAGGGAATAAATAAGTTCACCTTTAAAATTAATATCACATTCATCTTCAACATAATCTTGTTCAAAAACACTCACTAAGTGATCTCCTTCTTTGTCTACACTCTTCACTACAAAATCATCTTTTGTACTATGTTTAAGTGGTGCTTGTTGTTCAGCATTCTATTGGGTATTTATTTTTTCTCTATTTCTTTTACTTTTTTTCATAATGAGCACTCAACTACCAGGAACCCCTAAGTTGGTTAGACTTATGCAATGGTATGGCTTTGATACCACTTGTTGGAGTACAGGAAACACTGAGAGGGGGGGTGAATCATTGTTTTAATAATCAACTTTAATTCAATAGTTTTTTCAAAATACATAATCTCTTTGTAATCATTGAATTTTTAATTTTGAGAGTGTAACCAAATGTGATAGCCAAAAGAAGATCCTTAAACAACATGAAAACCCAAATGTTGCAAAGTAGATAAAGAGAAACAAGACCAAATTGCATGAAACATAATTATCACATGGACCAAAAAAGAATCATAACACAGTATTTTTCATGAGTGGAAAACCCTCATAGGGATAAAAAACCACTCGATAGAATGCCTCATTGGCTTAGTCAAAACCCACTAATTACATAGCTTCACTGGCTACTTTTTGTGCCTCACTAGTAAAGCCTCACTAGCTATAAAATATGCCTCATTGGAAAATCCTCATTGGTTACAAAATATGCCTCACCGATAAAGCCTCATTGGAAAAGCCTCACTAGCTACAAAATATGTCTCAATGTCAAACCCTCACTGGCAAAGCCTCGTTGGCTACAAAAATGCCTCACTAGCAAGGCCTTGCTAGCTACAAAAATGCCTCACTGGATTTTCAAGTTAAGAACTGCCTCACTGGCATATACTGACACTGATCAATAATCAAGATAAAGAGTAAAGTACAGAGGGTTACTCTGTTTCTCTAATGCTCATGGCAGTTTTCTGCCTTAATACATTTTGTGTCCTATAGGCTTCATTGCACTTGAAACCTAGAAAACACAAAGCATATTAATTTTTCTTTTTATAGTTTTTGTATATAGCCTTTCTTAAAAGAATATTTAGTTCACTGTCCAACTACATTCAACATTTTCAAAATGTTCATTTCATAAAACTAGGATTTCAATATAAACCTCCACATTCAAACCATAATGATCACCTAATCAGAAAAGAACTGAAGAAAAAAAGATGATACTTGACATCTCAAGTTTTTCCAACTTACTATCTAACCAAAGCCCGAGCTTAAACATCTCAAATAAATAGCAATCATTAACCTAGAAAAGCTTCATATAGCCATACCTCAATCCTTGAGAGAAAGCAACTACAATAACTTACAATCTCAATGCACAAACCATCAAATCTACAATTGTCAATGAAATATGTTGTCCTCCAAGATTTGTGGCATGTCGCCCAACCTACAAGCTTCAAACCCTAAGTTCATCATTGTATACATCAAACTTTCAACATTGCATTATGCATGATAAGCCTTGCTTTGCACATTATGCAATGTTAACTTGTTGAAACGGTAACCCTAGAAGGGGCTAATAAATACAAAGATCAAAAGAACCCTTCAATCCTTTTCTTAAATTCCTTTAACCTACTAGTGCAGGTTGCTAAAAAAAACCTTAATTTATGCCTTTTTAAAATATGACATAAACACTTTATAAAGATCTTGATGAAATTCAAATGCCCTTGACACCATGTATAATAGGCAAGATTAAGATAAGTTTTACAACTAGATATTGAAACAACAATTGTGCCACCATTATATTGATAAGCACCTGAATTCAACATCAATGACAAACAATGCCAAAGCCAACACCTTGTTACTGCTTGAATATGTTTGATCTCCTTAGGCCCTCCATAAACCTTGGGTGTTGGTGGAAGCATTCCAATGTGAAAAGCTTGATTGAAATGGTAGTTTTCATTGTCGTTGTCAAGTACTTGAACCTTGGTTTTAGATTTTGGTTGTTTACTTGATGTGGGCTTAGTTGAGGATGATGGTAGTGTGGAAGAGTCAACATATGAGATGGAGTGGAACAATATGTTGGTTCTAGGTATTTGTTGGATTTTGTTATATTTATTCTCCAATTTTGCGCAATAGTGGAAGGGTTCAGGATCAACATATAATGTAACCTCCTTTCCTTCATGAGGAAACTTTAGACATTGGTGAAATTTTGAAGGAACCACTTGTAGAGCATGAATCCAAGGGCATCCTAGAAGAAGGTTATTTGGTAACTCAAGGTCCAGTACTTGACATGTTGCTTTTTTTATTGTTGGTCCTATCTGTATGGGAAGCCTGATTGTCTCTTCTGAATTTATTTCGAGGTCATCATAATATCTTATAGTTAGCTCTTGACCTTGAATTACATCATCAGAATACCCCAATTTTTTAACAAATTTCAAGGTACAGATTTTTAGACTTGCACCATTATCTATCAATACTCTTTTGACCATATGTTTGTGGACACCAACCTTTATATAGAGGGCTTGGTTGTGGAATAACTTATGTGGAAGGTCTTTCTTAGAAAAGACTAAATGATTAGTGGTTGTGATATTTCCAACCATGGCTTGAAACTGATCAGGATTGACATCATTAGGGACCGATGTCTCCAAATATTTTTCTAATATTTTTGTATGTGTGGGTGATAACTTCAGCAGCTCTAAGATGGAGATCAAAGTGGGATTCTTCTTCAGTTGTTTCACAATACTATAGTTATTGGATGACTTAGCTCTGTGTTTAGGTGGTGCTCCTTGTATTGTGACTTTCCCTCATTGGATAGTTACGTTACATTTGGGGTCCCTACCTTGTATAGTCAGCACATTGACTTTGATTTCATCTTCTTAGGAGAGGGTGCCTAGGATAGTGTCACCATAGGTGTAGTCGGTGTTGTGATAGTCTTGTTCCTTGCCTTTGTCATTTTTCTTGTTATGGTTAGGGATAGGATTTGTGTAGATTTGGAGATATTTGATTCCAAGAAGATGTTATGTATCCACTTCTCCTTTATTGATTAAGCCTTGGATGATATATTTGACTCTCATGCAGTTATTCGTTGTGTGTCCTTTGATTTTATGGAACTCGCATAAGTCCTTATCATTGTACCAAGGTGTTTTGAAACTTGGATCTTCATAGTTTGGGTGATCATTGACCTTGATGAGGTTTTGTTGAACTAGTTTGTGGATGATCGTCTCAAGTGGCTCTCCTAATGTAGTGAACTTCCTCCTTGGTTGATCATATTTCCTTTGTTGCCCTGATTTATCTGTTGGTTAACTGCTTGATTTTTTTGAGGATAGCCAAGTTGATTATTTTGTGTGTTGTTGGGAGTGTAGCTTTTTTGTGCAACTTGAGGTTTGTTTTGTGGTCCATTAGGATTTTTTACATTCCACACAGCTCTAGCATCAACTACTCCATTGTTGGTAACATTTTTGTTTTTGGCCCAAATCTTAGGTTTGTCATTTGAACTAGAAGGATTATAATGACTCCCCTTGCTATGAGAGCTCTCTCAATGTGTAGTCCTTTTTCAATAGTTTCTTAGAAATTTGTGGGGCACAACATGGTGAGATGGTAGTTGATTTCTATTTGGACATTGGAAACAAAGATATCTACCAATTCCTTTTTGGGAATAGGCCACTTGCATCTACTAGATTTGTGTCTCCATCTTTGTAGGTAGGAGGTAAAGGATTCTTCTTGAATCTGTTTAATCTTGTAGAGGTTTGTGATGGTGATGTCCTATTCTATATTGAATGAGAAGTGATTTACAAACTTATTAGTTAGTTCATCAAAACTTTTAATTCCTAGTGGTAGATGGGAGACCCATTCCATAGTGTGACTAGTAAGGCTATGTGGAAAAAGTCTCATTAGGTAGGAATTATTGTTTTGGACTTCCATGCATGATACTGAGAAATATCGCACATGTTCTATTGGATCTCCCTTTCCTTTGTACTTGTCAAAATTTGGAATTTTAATTTTTTTCGAAAAGGGGAGCATAGTAATGGAGCGATCAAAAGGAAACAAACATATATCCTAGAGGGTATAAGTCTTCTTTGGTTTTCCAATCTACATATCTAATATCCTTTGATCCATGGCTTGTAGTTTCATTTCTACCTCTATTTTTGGTATATATTTTGTGGACCTTGTGCGTAGTAACCTTGTTGTCCTACCATGTTTGTTTGGTCATAGGTTGGGTACAGTGGGGGTATAGAACCTCGGTAACCATGTTGGATGGAAGGAGGGTTAAATCCTTGTTGTGTGAAAGGAGGGTTAGGTCCTTGTTGGATATAAGGAGGGTTAGCTCCTTGTTGAACCTAAGGATGGTTAGCTCCTTGTTGGATGGAAGGAGGGTTAGCTCCTTGTTGGATGTAAGGAGGGTTAGCTCCTTGTTGCATGTAAGGAGGGTCAACTCCCTGTTTCAAGTGAGGAGGGTTAGCTCCTTGTTTCAAGTGAGGAGAATTATCTCCTTGTTGAAAGGAAGGAGGGTTAGCTCCTTGTTGGACATAAGGAGGGTTAGCTCCTTGTTGCATGTGAGGAGGGTTAGTTCCTTGTTGAAAGGAGGGAGGGTTAGCTCCTTGTTGAAAGAAGGGAGGGTTAGCTCCTTGTTGGATGTAAGGAGGATTAGCTCCTTGTTGAACATAAGGAGGGTTATCTCCTTGTTGCATGTAAGGAGGTTAGCTCCTTTTTGAAAGGAAGGAGGGTTAGCTCTTTGTTGGACGTAAGGAGGATTAGCTCCTTGTTGATTTTGTTGAAGAGGGGTACCTTAATAGTGCACTGGTGGTACACCTTGTTGTGGTTGATTTTGTTGAAGGGTAACTTGGTAGTGTGTTGGTGCTACACCTTGTTTATGGGATGAATTATTTTGAAGTTTACCCTGATAGCGCATTGGTGATACACCTTTTTGATGGGACAAATTGTTTTGAAGGTTACCCTAATAGTGCATTGGTAGTACACCTTATTGATGAGACTGTTGATTGGAAAGGGGACCATGTGGCCCACCTTGTTGTTGGTATTGTTGATTGGGAAGGGGGGCATGTGGTACAACTTGTTGTTGGTTTTGTTGATTGGTAAGGGGACCATGTGGCCCACCTTGTTGATGTTGATTGGAAAGGGTACCCTATGGCACACCTTGTTGTTGGTACTGTTGTGGAAATTTCCCTTGTTTATTTTATACATTTTGAGAAGGGTCAATATATGAAGTGTTTGGGGTATGTATTGTCCTTTTGTTTGGTTATTACCTTATGGAATCTATTGAGATGGACCTCCTTGACATTTTTGGGCCACTTTCGCTTGTTCAATTTGGGTTGGTTGCCTAAACAAAGGGTTGTCCATTGGTTGATCATTGCCTTGTGAGAAGATTGGTGGCATGTTTGGAATCTCCAATGGTTTGGGTATTTCTCTCACAACTAATTTATCCCCTCAGGGAATGAGGTAAGGATCTTTAATACCTTCCATGTTAAATTCTATAGGTAACTTAGCACCACTTTGTGCTAATTTGAAGAAGTGGGTGTTTGGATCCTTTCTTAGGAGTTTGTCCATCAGTTTAAGCACCTTAGGATTGTTGGAGTGTTGAAAGAATTATTCATCATTTATTTTTTCCTTACTATCCACTTCTTCTATGACCATGTCCTTTGGGTTTTGGTTTGATCTATCCATCGCTTCTTGTTGTCTACGGATTACTTCTCATTCACTTGGTGGTTCATTTGTTGTTCCCTTAAATGTGGGTTCCTTTCGAGGACTTATAAGGTCATTATAACCCCATGGGTCACTCCTATCATTGGTGGTTTTTGTTGGGGGTATGCTAAAACTACCTCTGTTGGCCTCCATGTTTTTTCTATGTTGTGATCTCGTAATTGTCATAAACAAGTGCCAAGATTTTGTGAATGTTTGGTGATTTTTAACTATGAAATGAACTAATACTTTGTTTTTGGGATTTTCTATCTTTTGTGAATGTTTTGAGATTTTATATGTTAAGGAAATGTAATTATGTTTGTTTTTTAGATTTTCTATCTTTTGTGAATGTTTTGAGATTTTTTGTTTTAAGGAAATGAAATTATGTTCGTTTTTGGAATTTTCTATTTTTTGAAAAGATGATATCTATTGCCATGCAGGGGTAGTAATACGGGCCTTCCGACTGCAAGATCAGATTTTCGCTCTTTTTTATCTAAGATATTTGTTGTGTTTCTCCACTAGGTTGTTGTTTCCTTTGTCTCAAATATGAAGCTCCTCAAACTACTGATAATGTCTATTTGTTCACCCTCAATTTGTGTAAAGTCTGGTTGAATGATAGGTGTCGTAAGGTTTGGTTGTTGAACTAGAGCAATCGGATGCCAAATGGTCATAAGGTGAATGATGTTTTGATGTGGTTGTTGTGATAATCAAGACCCTAAATTTTGAGTGTTGTTTTGGAAATGACACTATTTTTGGAGCTCAAAATGTTGAAAGACTTAAATCGATATTTCACTTCTTTTTCTAGAAGAAATGTTGTAGGAAATTTACTTGAACTAGCCTTGAGGTTTAAGCAAATGTATATCTTAGAATTTTGAGTGAAGGAATGATCCAAGTTGTTTGTTTTGATTTTGAATTTCTAAAATTAGGATGAGGTGTTTGTATGATGGACTAATTTATGACATGTTTTGGGAGTATAACTGTTTCTTTGTCACAAGGATTTTTAACTAGTTTCGAATCAATTTTTTCTGATTTTCACCAAAAAATAGAGAAAATGCAGTAAGTTTGGAGTGAAAGCAGAAATTTTTGTCAAAATTGGCCAGATTATGGTCAAGTGTAGCATAAACAAAAAAAACAAGTATGGATAGTTTTCTCAAAAGTGGCTTATGTATGTAATTTTTCAATCTGATGAACAGTGCAAGCAAAAGCAACCTTCTTGGGAAAAAGTGACCTAATTTTTGTCAAGTGCGGCTAGAAAATTTTATCAAGTGCAACATAGAAAAGGTCAATTATGGAAACAAATAGATCATATGCGCTCAATTTGTCAAAAGTGGCAGGTTTTCATCAGTAACTGTCATAAGACAAAGAGAAAAAGCAACAAATTTTTGTCAATTGCGGCCAGTTTTTGGTCAAGTGAGGAAAATATAGAAACAAAAGCAGCCTATGTTTAGTTTTATTTCCCAATTTCTGTTTTGGCAGTAACTTTGGATAAATTTATAGATTTGATGGTTTTGTTTGATTTGATTTGAGATTTGGCAAGTGATATCATGCAACACAATCAATCAAAACTATTTGACCTTAAATGTCTACAACTTTAAGCATGTTTCCTTTCACAAAAGCTCAAAGTTTGTGAAAGTCAAAATATTAAAGCCATAGTTTCCAATGTTTACTTTGTTCTTAATGTGACTTGAAATGTGAGCCTAAATATCTAGAAACCTTTAGGGATATTTTTTTAAGATATCCTTAAGGAGAACAAATATAGGGCTCTTTTTAAAAGGATTTGCACTAAGTCAAAAGGATTTGAAGTTTGAGAACCATGTTGAATGCTTGTTTAAATTTGTTCATTTTAATTGAAGCAAATGTTTGATGTTTCAAAGTAACCGAAAGATTTTTGCAATTTCATGAATACAATTTACACCCTAGGGATAGACACTTTCTTTTAGGTGGTCTTACCTCATGCCCCGAAGGGATGATTTTACATGCAACAAATGGAGAGTGTTTTAAGCTCAACCATAAGTCGGACTTGGTAACTTCTCAGAATCAAAGTTTCGATGCATCACTTCAAAGAATGGTTTTGGTTGAAAAGGGGTGGCTTCTACAACATTGGTTCTTAGTCATGTTTTCGAATAATTTGGTGTATATACATGCAGCGATTCACTCATTTAAGAGGACTCCCAACCCTTAATAAAAAGGGTTTTTACGCATCTCATGGATATTGAGGGAGACTTTCGTCTGTATAGAACATTTGCACTAGGTGGTTGATGACTTTCATCACACCCACAATTATTTATATAGCAGATAAAAAAAAATGTACCGCTTGGGTCGTTCCCTCTCAAAAATCGGGAGGCAAGCTCTCTAAAGGTAATGCTTTGAAAGGAAAACAAAGTCTGAAACTCAAGATGCTTTTCATCACCCAAGATTGCCAAAGGGCGCAAGGGGAGAGTATAGACACCTATTTTTCCAAACACATAACATATATTGTAATTGCAATGTTCTTTTTGTAAGTCCTAAAAAATGAAACTAAGATAAAAATTTTAAAAAATGAAAATAAAAGTGTGTACAAGATAGCAATTTGTTCTTTTTATGTGCACCAAAGTGAAGTATTCTAGATTTCAAACAAATAGATAGCAATATGAAATATAAAAAAGCATTTATCCAATTTTAATCACCAATTGAAGTGTTTCTAAAGCCTTGTCTTAATTGGTCAACAAAATTAAATCGATCATTTCGTCAACATATTGAAAGTGTTTGGTTGAAAGAAAACATTTTTTAGAGCACCAAAACAAAGTGTTTGTTCTAATCTAGAAATATTTGGAAATTTTATTTTTAGAGCACCAAATCGAAGGTGTGTGGATTTGTGGGGTTCTTTTTATAACACTAATTGAAAAGTTTTCCTAAGCTGGAAAGCTTCGAAAAAATCCTTTTAAGCACCAATTGAAAGGTTTTTCGTAAGCTAGAAAGCTTTTGAAAATTCTTTTTAAGCACCAATTGAAAGCATGTGATTTGTGGGATTCATTTTATGCACCAAATTAAAATTTTCCCAACTATGAAAGCTTCAAAGAAAATTAAAAAACTTTGATTGTTCGCCTTCCTTGTAATAAACTTGTTAGTTTGTTTTTCGGTAAACTCATGCCATGCTCCTGTAAATCCTACATAAAAGATGTTAGCACTTGTCAAACATTCAAATCAAGCAACCATTAGTGTTAGAAATTGAAAACTAACATGCAACTTTTGGATAAAATTTTGACAGAGCAACAGCAATTTTTTTTAGCAAAATTGGCCCTATCAAAAGCAAGTGCGGCTGAAAAAATCAAAACCGGCTTCTATTTTTCAAGCAGAAGCGGCTGAAAAAATCAAGTGCACCCCAGTAAATTTAGCATATGAGGTTGAAATGATAAAACGGCTAAGAAAAATGTGAGTGCGGTAAAAATGATAGAGCGACTATGAAAATTTTCCTGTAGCATGTGCGTGAAAACTTTTCTAGTGCATTTCCAGAACCTACAACTTCAAAACTCACTCATAAAATAGTTAGTGCTAAGGAATTGGGTCCCACCAAGCATGCCAAAATGTGTAAGGGGGGAATTGGGAGGATGCGTTAAGAGATCAAAACATGCTTGAATTGAAACTAATCTAATTCAAAACAAAGATCAAGATTCATACCCATTACTCACGAAATGAAACTACAAAGAACAATGAATTCACCAAAGCAATTGAAACAAAACAAGAATAATGAATTCAATACAATGTAGGTTTACCATCCCGTGTCAATGTGTGTTCACAAATATGTTGGATTGTTTGTTGTATCAATGTGAAGCCTCCATTTGTGCATAGAAAAAATCTTCAAAGATGTGAAGTTTCATTGATTGGAGATGTATATAAAATCTTCAAAAGGTCGATTATGATTTCTGAATTACTTCATCGTGCAAAAGATTTTTATTCTACGATCATTTTTTAGGAAGAAAATGCTTGTTATATAGAATTTGTGTTTCAAAATGAACGCTTAGGATCACGTAGCAGAATATCCTGATCAACAGTTCAAAACTGTTGAGAGGAATTAGATGGGAATAATCAGTGGATTTTGATTACGTAATTGGTGTGATTGAAGAAATCAATTTGAGTGTTCAGTGGAATTGAGGAAATAGATTGAATAATCTGTGGAATTGAAGAATAGATGGATCAGTTAGAAATAGATGGATTAGTCAACCAATCAGAGTGAGCAATAGGAGGATCGTAATTTGCTCAATCATGAAAGTGGGTGAGGATAATTAATTAATCTTTTTGAGTTGAATGTGCAAATCAAGTTTGACTTTTGCAAACAAAGTTGTATTTGTTTTATTTGATTTTTGAATGATGCTTTGAATAATTTATTTAATTATTCATGTTTAGGGGAAAGTAATTTATTTAAACTATTATGTTTTAATAATTTAATTAACTTAAGCCCGAATAGGGTGAATTAGCGACATAATTAAATAATTGGTTTTATTTAATTAATCGGGAGGAATAAAGTTAGATTAGGACTTTATTAAATAAATGAAATTTGTTTAATTAGTCAATAATTGATGAAAAAGTGAATTAATTAAATAACATAATATTATTCAATTAATAGATGAAATTAGGGTTTTTGATGTATTTGATTCAAAATGCAGTGATATTAAGTGATAATGATACCGATGATGAGAATATATCATTCAAGATGTGTGATGTGTTAGGTCAATTTTACATGTCTATAGTATGTAGGTCATGAAGGTACCCATACATATGGCATTCATATGTAACATACATACATTATATTACTATGATGTATGTGTGTATGGATACCAATCATACATACATACATACATAAATATGGAATTCATAATATATAGATACTTGCATAGAGCCATTTTCACAAACACATAGACATACTCAGCCAAAAGATAGGTGTATGACACCCTCAACTATGGAGTGTATGATAATGTTCCAATACTATCAATATAAATATGCAACTTGTAGAATTACAATTACATATGGCAGAGATATAGAAATTGATGTTTCATATAGCCTTGTTCATTTACATTTATATGAATTTGATGTATGCTTTAATTTATATTCAATTACCTTCACAAGTGTGACAAAGTTATTTCAATTCATATCAAAATGTTGGTTGAAGTTATATATAAGTATCATAATGTTGTATCAGTTGGTTGTTTCGAGATATTCTTAAAAATCATGATGTTCTATCAAAAAATGGCTCCAAATATTCTATCCAATTACTCTTAATCTTACATGTATGAATTTTTTATTTCAGTTTGTATCAGTATTTGATTTGTAAGAGTTACAATTGGGGATGTGATAGTATATCATGCATTTTTTGTTTCATTGCACACACACCCCAGATCATTTGCAATCAACTCAATTAAATGCATGTTTAGTTTTTTCATCAATTACACTCACTCTTACATCTATGAATTTATTGTTTAAGTTTGTATCATTCTTTTAATTGTAAGAGTTAGAATTGGGGATGTGATAGTATAACGTGCATTTTTTGTTTCATTGCACACACACCCTTGATCATTTGTAATCAACTCAATTAGATGCATGGTTAGTTTTTTCTTCCATTACACTCACTCTTACATGTATGAGTTTGTTATTTCAGTTTGTATCATTCTTTTTTTTGTAAGAGTTAGAATTGGGGATATGCATTTAGGGGATTTCATTTTTCGAATGGATTTCATGGTAATTTGTGTTGCAGTTCATGATTCAAAGGGAATTGTGGGCAGTTGCAACATAGGTTACCATTAGAAGGGTGTTTGAAATATCAATTCTCCCTAAATAATTTTTGAATAGAGATACAATTAACAATAATCAGACGTATGGTTTATTGTTCTTCAATTACACTCACATGTTCGTATATGTTGTTTCACTTAATTAGTTTGATTTTTTATTTCTAATACATTCATATATTTAATCAATTAACATGATCACCTAAGGGTTATAAGAGTTACAATTGGGGATATGGTAGTATAACATGCATTTCTTGTTTCATTTCACACACACCCTTGATTATTTGCAATCAACTCAATTAGATGCATGGTTAGTTTGTTCTTCAATCACTCTCATTTTTATATGCATGAATTTGTTGTTTTAGTTTGTATCATTCTTTTATTTGTAAGAGTTAGAATTGGGGATATGATAGTATAACATGCATTTTTTTCATTTCACACACACCCTTGATCATTTGCAATCAACTCAATTAGATGCATGGTTAGTTTGTTCTTCAATTACTCTCAATCTTACATGTATGAATTTGTTCTTTCAGTTTGTATCATTCTTTTATTTGTAAGAGTTAGAATTGGGGATGTGATAGTATAACATGCATTTTTTGTTTCATTTCACACACACCCTTGATTATTTGCAATCAACTCAATTAGATGCATGGTTAGTTTGTTCTTCACTTACTCTCAATCTTGGCATATGGCAAATTCATCGTCAGCAATTCATCGATGGAAAATTCACCACCAGCAATTCACTGTGGGAAAATTCACCGCCATGACAAATTCATCGTGGGAAAATTCATTGCCATGAAAAATTCACCGTCAAGTAAAATTCACCGCCAACAATTCACCGAGGTGGAAAATTAACCGTATTAATGTTTTTTAATATATATTTCGAGAACTTTGAAAAAAAAATTACAAAAAATTATAATTTTCACCTACGTTACAATTTATTCACAATTTTATTTTTAAAATATTTTTTATGTTTATTTTGATATGAATGTTTGAAACTTTGAAAAAAGATTTAAAAAAAATAATATTCACCTACCTTACAATTTATTGACAATTTTATTTTTTAAATATTTTTTATGTTTATTTTGATATGAATGTTTTTAACATGATAATATATTAAAAATTGATTTATTTTTTATTATTATCATAAAATATATTGAAAAATATTTTTATTTTTATTATCATAAATCAAATTCTCTAAAGTTAATGTGATTAATTTTTTATTATCCTAAATCAAATTATTCTTTTCCAAAAAAATTCAAAGTTTTGGAAATATATATTAAAAAACATTAATGTGATTAATTTTCTGCCTCGGTGAATTGCTGGTGGTGAATTTTACTTGGCGATGAATTCGTCATGGCAGCGAATTTTCCTATGATGAATTTTTCATGGCGGTGAATTTTCCCACAGTGAATTGTTGGTGGTGAATTTTTCATCGGTGAATTGTTGGCGATGAATTTTCCTAGAGCCCTCAATCTTACATGTATGATTCTGTTCTTTCAATTTGTATCATTCTTTTATTTGTAAGAGTTAGAATTGGGGATGTGATAATATAACATGCATTTTTTATTTCATTGCAAACATAACCTTGATCACCTAAGGGTTATAAGAGTTAGAATTGGGGATATACATTGAAAGAAGTCTAATCTACAAATAGTGATATACATTGAAAGAAGTCTAATCTGTTCAAGATATACATGTTCTACCGTGGATGTTTTGATCCATGGACATCATGTATATCTTGAACAGATAAGACTTATATGTATGTATATCACTGTTCATCTTATTATTAAAGAAGGGTTCATTCCTATCAACGTAAGACTCCTTAATCTTACATGTATTATTTTTTTGTTTCAGTTTGTATCATTCCTTTTTTGTAAGAGTTAGAATTGGGGATATAATAGTATATCATGCATTTTTTGTTTCATTGCACACACACCCTTGATCATTTACAATATACTCAATTAGATGAATGGTTAGTATGTTCTTCAATTACACTCAATCTTACATGTATAAATTTTTTTTTCAATTTGTATCAATCTTGTATTTGTAAGAGTTAGAATTGGGGATATAGGTGTAGTATACGTATATGTATATACATATGTACATACATATATATATATATATGCACATGTATATATATGTATGTATACATTAAACTCACGTATCTATCTCTACAATATATATATATATATGTATATGGATATACATATGGATATGTATATACATATGTATATATATGTATATACATATGGATATATATATATATGGATATGTGTATATATATGTATATACATATGGATATGTATGTATATAAATTTGTATATACATACATACATGCATATATATATTACAGAGATAGATAGATACGTAAGTTTCCTATAGCCTTCTTCATTTACATTCAACTTAATTATATGTATGCTTTGTTTGTTCTTCAATCACAGTGACTATAAATATCGACCCCTCTCCCTTACAACTAAATGTGATAATGGTTGACTCCTACATCTGTTATGACCATTTTTGAAACAGCATTATGAAAATTATATATAACTTCATACAACACTATGGTATAAATATTTCAAACATTTTTTTATATAGAATTATGAAATGTATATATAACTTCAAATAGAATTATGGTACAAATATTACCAACACTTTCTGATACAAAATTATGAAATTTACATATAACTTCAAACAATAGTATGGTATAAATATTTCCAACCCTTTGTGATCTACAACATATTAAAAAAATTTATATAACTTCAAACAACAGTATGATACAGCATGATGATACATATATGTGCACAATTAGATAGATTCGTATGTTTCCTATAGCCTTCTTTGTTTGCATTCAACTTAATTAGATGTATAGATACATATGTTTCCTATAGCTATATATATATATATATATATATATATATATATGTATGTATATATGTATATGTATATGTATATGGATATGGATATGTATATGTATAAATATGCATATATGTGTATATATATATACATATATATGCAACTATATATTATAGAGATAGATAGATACATAAGTTTCCTATAGCCTTCTTCATTTACATTCAACTTAATTAGATGTATGCCTCGTTGGTTATTCAATTACAGTTACTCTAACAGTCAATGACTGTAACATGTAGGAATATGTTGTTTTTATTCAAATCATATTGTTGTTTCAAGTTACAAACCTTCAAAATAAAAAAAGTTCATACATCGTTTGGAATCCATCAAAACCTTCACAAAAAGAAATTTCATACATAACATTCTAATCAAGTAAAAAAAGTAGGAAAATGGAAATCTGAAGCGAAGCTATCTTGTGTGTTGTTTATGGGTTGTGACCGAGTAGGAATCCAACTTTGAACTAGTTGGGTAATGCTTGGGGTAGGTGAGGGTTGATAGGACTCTAAATGAGAACTCCAACTTTGAAATGGTTGGGTAATGCTTGGGATAGGTGAGGGTGGATAGGACTCCAAATAAAAAGGACTCCAACTTTGAAATGGTTGGATGATACTTGGGGTAGGTTAGGGTCGACAATATTGGGGGCATTGAATAGACACAAAGTTTGTGAATATCCTACAATGGTCACGAAAGGGATTTAGAGGGTTGTTGAGCCGACTTTCCCTTGTTTCCTCTTTTCATGCCCTCTCTGATTCTTTTTCCTTTTTTGCAGCTTCCTTTTCTATCCTTTGTTGCTCCGTTTTTTTCTCCCTCTCCTTCTTTTGTAGCTCTTTTTCAACCTTTGCTACTACTCATTGTTGTTCCTTTTCAATTCTCAATAGAGCCTTGAGATCCAATGCTACAATTCTTTCTATCCTACACTCTTCAATATGTTCCTTCTTCCTCTCTTTCAGTTCTTGAAGTTCCTTCTTCCTATCCTCTTTCTCATTTAGCAACACCATGTAGTCATCAATGATTAGGAGTTAGGATCCTCTTGGCAGTTCAATCCCATGGTCAGCTACCTTATTAGACTTGTCTTTAACTACATGAATAAGTAGCTTCAAGAATTGTGAGATGTGTGAATTTGTTTGGCCTCCCAATGGCTCCATCGAATCCTCATTATTTGTTTCCTACACTTGACTAGTTGTATCATCCAATTCATCTCCTAACTGACCAGTTTGACTATCCCCCAATCAGCATAAAAATGAACTATAGTATTTGGACCCATGTTGTGCAGGGGAGATGGAATTGTAATACTTTGGTCTAGCTGCACATGCAGATCAATACCAAGATTAGCAGCACCCTCTAACAACCAAGAGGGCTCCTTGGGTGGAGTTGGTAGGGAAAGAGAGATGTCTCCAATACTATTTTTCTCTCCCAAAACTATTGATGGTGGTGATTTATGGTCTGAAAAACTTGAATTTTGTGGTGGACTTTGGTGATCTGCACATTCAGCTGCTTCAAATGGGCTTTGTTGATCTCCAAGTTCTACTATTCCATCTGTATAGTCACCCTCATTTACTAGAAAACCATTACTGGATAAGCTTAGAATGTTTTTAGCAGTTGATGCTTCCTCGAATGTAGCAAACTGAAAAGTCTCACTAACCCTCATGTCATTTTCCAATGTATTTGGATCAAGAGGCCAAATACCTGTCCTCTTGAACCTAATTGTTATGTTCTTAACTATCAATTCCTTTTGAAAAGAAAGGCTACCAAGTGTAGCCAAGTATGCCCTTCTTATCCCCAAATTTGGATATCTATTACTCCATTTTGTTATTTCCCTTTTGAAATGAGATTTGAAAGAGGAGAAAACACTCACATCAAGTGGTTGCAGCTTGTGTGATGTGTGGGTTGGTAGGGTGAGCAAGTCAATACCAAGTTCCCTTGCTTCGAAAATGGTAGAAAAGGCTATGTGGCTATCATGGCCATCAAATATGAGGAGGTGTCTATGGTTGGGCGAGCAACCCCCAGATACTTGCATAGCAAAAAAAATCAGCCATTTCACAAAAATCTCTTTGGTCATCCATGCATGAGGTTGAACAACCATTAATGCTCCTGCCTCACAGTTGCTTATGTAGTTATGCACGTGATTTTTTCTTTTGAACAAGTAAAAGCCTGGAATTTTCTAACTTGCAACATTTGCACATGCCAAAATTGTGATCCACTCCCGGCTCTTTGGGATAATATATGCAACACCTTTGCTGCCCTTTTTGGAAAGCACCTTCAGTGAACTATTCCACCCAGCTTGTATCCCTATCTCATCATAGTTCCAAAGCCTTTGGGATCCATAATTCTCAGCTATGTATTCTTTCTCTAGTGTTTCATAGAATTCAGATACAACTACATGCCTAAGATTCATAGCACGGTCTTTATCTTGCCCTTGGGGTGTTCTCAAACACAGATCGAGATGCCTCCTTTTGAACCCCGTCCACCAAGACTTGTCGGGAAGTCCATATTTGAAGGGATTAGGCCTTGACTGGCATATTTTTCCATAGCATCCATCTCCTTGCACCATTGGATGGTCATTGCATCTTCGTCATCATTTAGGACTATCGAGGGCCCTTTCATTTTTGTAGTGGTAACACCACCCATCCAATTTGACAATGTGGTAGTTGGAAGACCCCACTTTTTGGTTGCCCCTCTTGTTGACATGTCATTGTCTTTGACATCTTCAATGGCATGTTCCATGTCAGCCATGGTCCATTCCCATCGCACTATAACATTTTTAGTTATTACTTCTGGGTTAACTTGGAATGCAGGTTCAGTTGGCTGCTCCACAACCATTACTACGTCCTCATCACTGCTTGGCTGTTCAATTGGCTTCTCAATAGGAATTACTACATCCTCATCATCACTATGTGGAAGCCTCACACTTCTCTTGTGTGTAGGCACACTTTTTCACCTCCTCTTTTTTAAAGGTCATGTGGTATTTGTTGTTGCTTTATTCTTCCTCTGCATTGAACCAAGTGTAAGATTAGTAAACACCATACAATTCTAACTCTTACAATTAAAATAATGATACAAACTGAAACAATAAATTCATACATGTAAGAGTGGGTGTAATTGAAAATCAAACTAACTATGCATTTAATTGAGTTGATTGCAAATTATCAAGGGTATGTGTGCAATGAAATAAGAAATGCATGGTATACTATCATATCCCCAATTATAACTCTTATAAACCATTGGGTGATCATGTTAACTAAAACAAGAAATGCATGTTATACTATCATATCCCCAATTTTAACTCTTTTAAACCCTTGGGTGATCATGCTTAAATGAAACAAGCAATGCATGTTATACTATCATATCCCCAATTCTAACTCTTATAAACCCTTGGGTGATCATGTTAAACACTTCCTCAAACAACATAATGATACAAATATGTATAAACTTGAAACAACAGTATGATACAAATATATATAACTTGAAAGAGTAGTATGATACAGATAAATCTTAAAATAGCAATAGGAAATAACTTAAAACAACAGTATATTCTTGGAAAGGGTTTGAAATATTTCTATCATACTGTTGTTTCAAGTTGTGTAAATATTTCATAATGTTGTTTCAGAAATGGTTACCATACATGTTACAGTAATTGAAGAAAAAACAAAGCATAAATCTAATCAAGTTGAATGCAAATGAAGAAGGGTATAGGAAACTTATGTATCCATCTATCTCTGCAATATATATATATATATATATATATATATAATATTGTTGTTTCAAGTTATATATGTTGTTTCAAAAATGGTTATAACATAAGTAGGAGATAGCCATTATCATAGTTGGTTGTAAGGAGAGGGTCAATTTATAGTCACTTTAATTGAAGAACAAACAAAGCATACATCTAATTAAGTTGAATTTAAAATGATGAAGGATATGGCTAACTTACGTATCTATCTCTATATATATATATATATATATATATATATATTATAGAGATAGATAGATACGTAAATTGAATGTAAATGAACAAGGCTATAGGTAACTTATGTATCTATGTATCTTTGTATATATATATATAGTATCATAATGTTGTATCAAAAAGTGTTGGAAACATTTGTACCATACTATTGTTTGAACTTTGAAGTTACATAAAAATTTCAGTATGCAGTTTCAATATTAGGCGTCGTACTAATATAGAAAAATATGCGTGTGTATATATATATATATATATATATGCAGAGATGTCGGTATTGGCATGGTGTGATGGTTTATAGGTGGCATTGTTGTTCTTTCCACTAAGGTTCAAACCCCATTGGGGTGGTATTGTTCAATGGTTATATTCCGGTTCATAGCTCCGATCAAAAGTGTTTACCCCTTGAATAATATATATATTGCAGAGATAGATAAATGTGTAATTTGAATGTAAATGAACAAGGCTATAGGAAACTTACGTATCTATGTATCTCTACAATATATATATATATATATATATATCATAATGATGTATCAGAAAGGGTTAGAAATATTTGTATCACCATACTGTTGCTTGGAGGAATATAAACATATCACAGTTAGCTATAATGGAGAGTGCCCGATATTGGGTTTGGGATGTGTCATGGGTATAAATTGTGACAGAAAAAACATGGCATATGAAACAACAAATTCAACTCATTTAAATGTAAATGGACTAGGCATATGAAGTAACGAATTCATACATCAATGAATATGTAATACTGAAGATAATTTTGAGACTTATTGGAGAAGCTGAAGGACAAGACTGGCGCATGGCTTTGGAGGAGCTCATTGTTGATCAGGTGTAACCAACACAAACTCAGAAATTTGAAATTGTGAATAGGTAGCTTGCATCGCACAATTGAGGTCTCTTGTATAAATAAATAGGTTGATAGAATTTGAATTGGTAGGTGCAAGTGGAGAAATTTGAATTATGGGAGGTAATTTGATATGGCATTGAAGGAATTAATGGTAGAAGTGATATGAAATGGGTACGTAGGAAATTCGGTTGGTGATTTGAAAGGATATTAAAAAAAATTGTAATTCAAACCAATTTTATTTTTTTGTTTTGATTATTTTAATTTTATGTTTATTTATAAATAATAATTTAATAATTACGTGTTTTATTGCAAAATTGCAATGCATAGTGAGCCTGAGAGTTCATTTTTGTCATTTTTGCACGTAAATTCACAAAAAGATTGGTGTATATGGACATGGTGGAACCAGTAGTTTGTTAAAAAAAGATAAGAAATGGAACATGTTTATTGTATTTTGTTAAAATATATTTACAACTCATTCAATTGACAATGAATTTTGTACATGTCAACTCACTTTTAATGCATGTCAACTCACTTTTAATGCAATATGACATATATTTTGGATAAAAATATATCCATTTGTATTAACCTATTATTGGGAAGGTGGAAAAGATTATTTATATTGTGGAAATAAGTATATCAACTTGCATTCACCTAATATTGGGAAAGTGGCAAATAAATATCAAGTTGTATTCACCTAATATTGAGAAGGTGGCAAATAAATATCAAGTTGTATTCACCTAATATTGAGAAGGTGGAAAATAAATAGTCTACCTATGATAGGACATATTGTGAATTTGACATGAACCTTTCCTATCATATTAAAAAGGACATTTGAATTTTTTGTTGGCTCTTTTATTGCCTAAAAGTGGGCCCCAGGCTATCACATACTATACCCACTATATGTCTTATGCCCAAGATCGGCTCCTCTCCCTTATACTTACAATAGGGTCCTAAATTTTCATTTTCATTGATGATATAAGATTGTGTTTAATTTTCCTTTGAGTCTATGCTAAATAGTTACATGTGAGATTTTTGTTTCTATCTATTTCTAGTGGTTCCCTAGTGTTGTAATGTTTGTTTATTTTTTGTGTTTGGCATAAGAGGAGTTTTTGGGGTTTTGTATAATATGGTTTTAATTTATATTTTGTGGCATAATTTTGAGCGTTTGAAGCTTTACTATCATTTTATACATTTATTCTTCCCATCTTAAGTTAGGGATTTTACTAGGGTATATAGAAAACATGAATTAAAATCCCCTCAATTATTCTCAAGAAACAATTTGAACTAACTATTAGCCTCGCCATTGCTATTTTCCTACCATTTTAACAATTTTTAAATGATGGTGGTGTTTAATAGAGTAAATTGTACAATAATTTTCTTAATTGAGCTCTCTACAATAGTGATAACTTTAAGAAACTCCCTTCAAAAAAAGATATAAAATCCTAGCAAATCTTTCATTTTTTTATGAAAAAATATTAATTTATATTGGCGAATCTTTCCTTTTTTGAAAAAAATATTAATTTTATTGACGATTTTTTTACATCACTAAAATTTTGTAGAAAATTTTGGCGAATCTTAAAAAAATAATAGGAAAATACATTAATTATGATGGCGAATCCATCCAATCTAAATATAATTCTCATGGAAAAGTAGGAGCCCAAGCATGGAAATTATCGATGGGTTTAAGGGTATGTAATATTTACTGGTCATCATTATTTTAAAATATAATATAACGACCCTCATTGTATTCTACAAGGTAAAATGTACCCATGATTTGTAATTCTCATGAGGACTAAAATTTCTTTTTGATTTTTGATCTAACGACCCTCGTACTCTACGAGGTAAATGCACCCACAATCTATAATGCTCATCAAACCCAAAATTGTGGGTTCCATGAGAGTACATTTTACTTCATGGAATACAACAAGGTCCATTAGATTATATCGTAAATCAATGGTGGAAACTAAAGATTAGAAATATGGCCCTAAAGAAACTAATAATTGTGATATACTATTGGCGAATTAATATAAATTTTTACTCTAATTTATAAAATTTAGGTGAATCTAATATAATCATGTATCGAATATTGTGGTGAATTTTTGAGTTAAATTTTTAATAAAATAAATTCTTTGGCGATTTAAATAAGATTATAATAAAATTTTGTAAAAACGCAGTGATTCAAGTCACATTATAGCTCGAACTATTAGCCAATTTTGGATTCCCAGATTGCAACTATTAGCCAATTGGCGAATATTGGCCACTAAAAAAATCACTGCTCTACAATAACATCTTGATATGTTCTTATGATGTGCTTTATTGGATTTCATTTTACTTAGGGTTTCCCCATATTTTTTGTTAATTACATAAAAAGTTGTATTTTGTGTCTTGATTTGTTATTCCAAATATGTAGGAATGTTTGGAATCATTGATGTAAAGTAACTTCTTCATATAGTAATTTTAGATCTCTAGGACTTAAACTATTGGGTGTTGAAATATCTATTTTTCATCCCTTTTATTTTTATCCAATACTTTTTTTCTTATAATTTAAGAAATTGTTACATTGTTTATGATAGAAATTGTTACATTGTTTATGATAGAAATTGTTACATTGTTTATGATTGAAATTCTACTTTTCAAAGGAATTTTTGATCCATCCTATCACCATGATAGGGTGACTCAAAATGGATGAAGTAAAATACCATTATGATGGTTTAAGACCCCTCTTTTTGTTAGAATTCAAATTGGTATATTTCAATCAATGTGAAAATTCTAGTTTGATATTAGTGTTAGAGTTTCTCATATTTGTGCAAAATAATACCATTTGATCCAAGAATAATATAAGTTATTGAAGGCTCCTGGTGTGTAGTGTGAAGTATGAAGAAGACATTATATCGGCGTCCACCAAAGCATAATAAAATGTAACTTTTGTAGTGTTTTTCCACATTTCTAAATGTTAATTGCAACTAGCTAAAATTATATGTGAGATTCCCATGGTAATATTTGTGTTGGTCAAGGATAGGCTTTTTGTAATTATCCTAATCCCTATAGTAGCTATAGTTGGTGTAAAAATTCACTACTCTTTAATAAGGGGAATTAAATAATGGGAAATAGCCTAGAAACTAGTTCCCATGCATATGCATAGAATATCTTTAGGTGCTTGGGTAAGACATATTTCTTTAATTAAATCAAATCCACTGACATGTTTGATTTAATGTTAATTTTTTATCTTGGTTGTTGTCCATGGCCTATGGAAAGCTTGACTTGAAGCTTGTGGAGCAATATTTTTCATTAGTTTTAACGGTATGGCTTTTTGATGTGTAACATTGTAAATTGGAATATTATATAATTATTTTAAGATTTATTTATAATGAACATGGTATTCTAAGCTCCTATTTCAAACCTCAATTGGATAGGAGCATTTGTTTGATATGAATTATATTTAGCTTATTAGTTGGAATCATTTATGTTTACTACTCTTTTTGACTTCTTGAAGTTCTCTTTTTGACTTTAAGTTTTTATTGTCAAGAAGTTGTTATGTATCCCTTATAATGAAATTTGTGGGGATAATTTGTTGGCCTTACATGGTCAATTCCCTCATTAATGTAACTATATTAGGGATTGCGTTGGTGGAAAATATCATTGTTTTTAAAATTTATTGGCAATGTTTTTGATATTATAAGTAACATTTAATGGGTGTTGTACCCTTTACACGGTGAGCCTCAAGGGCCAAACAAGATCAAGACCAAGGATAATGACAAAAAAACCAAAACAGAACCAGACACGGCAAACTAACAACCAACCAAAATACCCAACAAACAGAGCAACAACAAACTAGCTAGCATTCTCCCAATTTTGAGAGAGGAGGTTGACAACATCCTCCCCAGCCCAGTAGGGACCATCCTCTGTAGCCTTCTTATCCACTTCATCCTTAAGCACAATAGAGAGGGTGTCAGTCGCACATTGGATCAACTTGACAGTGAGCCTAGACAGACCGCTAAGTTTCTTCTCAAGCTTTTCCACCCATTCTAGAAGCCTATGTTGATCCTCCCCTTTCTCCACAATCTTTGCAATGTCAACATGTTCCAACCCCTGAGTTTTAGAAGACTAGGAAGTCAAATTCTCTTTTAGCATTTTGTTGAGGTCCGAGAAGTGACTAGGCCCTTCAAAAAACTCCTCCTCATCCTCAATATCATCCTCCTTCCTATCCCCTTTGCTATCAGATGGCTCCTCATCAGTACAAATTTCACTAATCTATACTTTCTTGTTGCTTTTAGCCAGCTTACCAGATCTCTTGATGCTATTATCTTTTACCCCAGTCTCCACAATAGCAACAACCATTGTATGCCCCTTGGAATCTTTCCCCACCCTATTCTTTCCAATGATGTCAGTGGTCGGTTGCTCCACCAAATCCTTCCCCTCATCCTTCACGTTCCTCTTAGCAGTAGGTTTGTTGTCAGTCTTGGCTAAGCCAGACTTAAGCTCACAGAGACCATCTGTAGTGTGAGATTGGGCTATCCCCACAATCCCCTTTTCTTTTTGGTAGTCGGTTTGGATTTAGGGGTTTCACCAACCGCAGAAGGAGTTTTTCTTTTGGGACCCTTGGACTCGGTCGGGGAAATATTGGTCTAAACCGGGGGTTCAATATCCTCAATACGGACAGCGGAAATGGATTTGGGTAGGCAGAGGGTGAGGTGAAAATGATAGAGCCTCAAGATGAGGCCATGATAGAGTGACAGGGGAATGAGTTCCTCGGGGTTATTGGCAGCAGATTCAAGGCACTTCTCAATAGAGCTTTCCAAATTAGTGAGTAAAAAGAATGGGAAACTCAGTAGAATTTTATGACGAAGGTGGTTTAAGAGAGGAAAATGATAAAAAAATTTAAAAAATTGTATCCACCCTCTAACATGACATACTTCATGAGAGCGAGACAAACCTGGTCCCACAGCTGCGGGAGAGCTTGTCTTTCAAAGCCAAATTGAGAACGAACAGGTTTTTCATTACCCACAAAGAAGGCATGCAGGATTTTGTTGTCTTGAGCCTTTGTGTGCTTAGGGTGCATATTCCTGGTACATGACAACCTTGTGGCCTGGGCAATCACCTCCTCATTCACCTTGAAGGAAATACCACCCATGGAAACCCCTTGATCTTTCTAGGAACTCACAAATTGCACAGACATCTATAAATCATGGCCAACCAAGCTTTCCATCAAGGGTTCCAGACCACCTTCAACAAAGATGTGCCAAACCAGTGGGTCCTTGCAAAATTCCCCACAATTATCGGGCTTCGTCCTTACCATTTCACCACCCATATCACCGTTCTGCACACTAGAAAACTAAGAAACTTGTGAGAGTAAAATGTTAGAATTTTTGACAAAGTGAAATGTCACCCAGACACTTCTGAATTTAAGCCAAACAAGACTACTTCGGGCAATCAAGACGGTGTGTTGGACACACGCTTGAAGAGTTAAATTCCAAAAGTCAATCACCACATTTCCATTAACGAAAATATTGAGACACCTACGGCCAAGTTTGCAAACAATTATGATATTGGAAGGTTTTCCTTCCACATTTCCTTTGCACAAGTATCGAAAAAGTTTATCCACGAGGCCAAATTTAGAATCCCCTAAAACCTAGCCATCTATCATTAGAAACTTTTTAGCAAAGTTGATAAGACAAGGCAAGAGCTTCACATCATAATTATTAGTCACATCAAATTTGAATTTAAAAATCTGCATGGATATGTGAAGGCTGAGACAAAACCTCAAATTAATATTGTGTAATGTCTATCCCAACTTGGCCATTATCCTGTTGTACTCCCCACTCCTCATAATTAGCTCTTTATAATCAAACTCCACCCCTTTATTCAAATTATGCCACTGGTTTAACACCTCAGCATTCAACTCCGTCCACATCACCCAATAGACAAGTATGTGGACCCCCTAGAAGGATAAAGCAAACACACAATTATGTATCATCATGAACAATACATGTGCCATGATCCTTAAGGATTAGACCTTGTATTCCCAGTGGTAGGTTCCCCATATTCCTCCAACACTTAGAATCTCTCCAATGAGAGCCTAGATTAGTCAAAGCATCAACAACTTGATTAAAGCATAGGCAATGTTTATAGTACAAGTATGTTCCTTTATTGCTTGATGAATTGAGGTAGGCACGGAATTTTATGTTTTTTAGATATTATTCTATAATTTGCATAATTATGAAGTTCTTAGAGAGGGTTTTTTTCTTTCAAGAACTTGACCTATAGATTGCAATGGGCATGGAACATGCAATTCAATTGGATTCTATGGTTATGAATTCAGTTATACAAGAATTGACGATTAAACTAGTATGATCCATTCATTTCTTTTCATTTTTTCATGACTACTTTTCATTTAGCATGAGCTCTACCAAATGATACATTTAGAAACTAAATAATGCCTTTCATTATGCAAATAAAAGTTTTTAAAACTTCCAATCAATTAATATTACCCTCTTTTTCTTACATAAAATAATTTTAAGCTTTGACAAATGGTGTTCATTGTGCAACTAGTTGTGATGAGAAATGTAACCTATATGGCAGCATTTGCAATAATGATGTTTATGAGATTAGGTTCTTCAATTATACAAGATATACCTACCAAAATATAATGTTTTATCTCCAAGTCTCTCAATGTGTGGAGATGTTATGGTATTCAAGATGCAAGAGGTCAACACTATGTTCCAATTGAGCCAAGTATTTTATAGTAGTTACAAGTATTTGTTGTTATACCAAACTATAATAAGTTGATTCCAAGTAGCTAGATGATGTTTGGTATTTTAGATAATAGGTGTTGTGCAAGAATACCAAATTTTTTGGCTTCCTAGGTGATATTTCACATATTTTTCTTTTTTTTAATATGTTTTTAGGTGGATTTTCTTATGTTCCAAATGCCTTCTTGAGTTTTGCTAAATACTAAGAATTGGAATAAATATGCTAATTAAAATATTTTCTGTAATTTTGAATGTGTAAATTTATCTCACATGTATGAAATAATGAACATATTTGGATGTTCATAACATATTCATAATAACCATGTAGTTTGCAAATCTCTTCGTAAGTATTTTCGTATGCACAAGGAAGTAATCAATATTACCAAGAATACAAGGAATTATTAGTTTTGGAACCTTTATAAAATGCATGTTCAATTGAGTCTCTAAACATGGAAATCAATCAAAATTAATTTCAAGAGATGATAAAGGTGATCAATATTACAATTATGATAATATATTACTAACAAGCATGCAAAGTATTTTCCATTTACCAACCTAAGAAAAAGGTTCTTAATATTTTGCATTACAAATATGATAAAAGCTAAATTCAATAAAATTAGTGTATCCTCATCTTTTTTCTTTTTCTTGGTGAGGAGGAATTTTTAACCTAGCTCGCTCCAAGTGAGGCCACAAGCGAGGGACCTCATCCCCAGCATTAACACACAACATCAACATGAACCATCCAAACCCACAAGCACAGTAGCCCAATAGGGGTAGAGAGGATGAGTTTCTATGAGCGCACTAGCCCAACAAGGGCCTAGAACTCTATTTGGAGCACTAAGTCACTTGGCATGCATGCTGGCAACATCAACGTTGAGGTTCAAATCCATGAGCATAGTGGATCAGTGAGGGAACAAGGCCTGTGATCACAATATCCCAATGAGGATTAAAACCTTGGTGGCCACAAAAACAACAACACCACTTAACCATCACACTATGGGATTAACCCAATATGCTCATATTTTTTATTTACCTAGAAATATATTATTAAGCATTGGCCTATCTATTAGCTTTTATATATTTTTAAATTATCAAGTCTTGACATCAAAAGGAACTAGGTTAATTTGGGACATAATTTGAAGGCCTAAATGTCTATGCATGATATCGAAATCACATTAATTGATTACCTATTTGGGTTATTATGGTGGCTACATGCTATTGAGGATTTTAGTTTGAGACTCCTTTGTGAAAGTTTACTTTTCTAACTATCACAACACATCCAAAAGATTAACCTTAAGGGAGAGATCAAAGTGTACATAATGGTGGGCTTGGATTTGTGGTATTACTGAGTGTACATGTGGTTTACAATGATAAGTTCAATCATACCTTGAAGTGGTCCAATGGCTTCTTTGAGGTGCCTAGGAGCCTATGAGAATAGAAAATATGGTTGAGGGTACGAAACTCATTGTCCTGGACACCACTTGTTCCAAATTTAAACCCATTGAAATTTCTACTTATTATGTATACATCTATGGACTTCAATTCCTTATTCTATTAACTATATAGAAAATATAATAACTTTATTATTGGCTAGCTATAAGCTAATCAAATTTAAATTTAATCAACCTTGGTTAAAATTTGGTAATGATTAACACTTTCTAAAATCAGCACAATCAACTATGCTTTAGAAATTATCCACAATTAACTACAATTGAGTTTATCTCATCTTAATTAACTATAATTATGAATTTTGATCTAAGTACTATTAAATATTACCTTATTATATTTATACTTTTCATTTTTATTATATAAAATTCTATTTTGAGTTCTTAGATTTATATTTATTTTAAGACTGATTATTTGTTTTTTATATTGCTTGCATGACTTTCTCAAGTTTCTTGTTGAATGTGAATTTTAGGGTGCTATGTCATTTCATCCTTCTTTTTTTGTATGATTTATGACATACTTTATGTAAATGAATATGCATCAGGCATCTTTCAATTTAAAAAATTTATGTTCCCTTCCTTGTCCCCCTATAGTCCCCAATTTTTAAAAAAAAATTCACTAATCTATCATTTGAAACACATCCTTTCTCCCGGAACTTGAAACTTGGAGAGGAAAATATTAATAGATCAAGAGGATGAAACATTAAAGAATTCAAAGTCATTGGAACTAATTTACAAAGAGATTGCAATTATTCATATAAATGAATTCAACCCAACAGTAAAAAGAATATAATTTTCTTGCATAAAGTAAATAAGATGAAGTCAGAATGTAAAAATGGAAATTAACATCCAAAATTGCAATAATGAACCTAAGCTATACATGTGGGTCTTTACAGAAACTAAATTGTGTATTCCCTAGGCATCTTTGTTAGAGCCTTAACAAGACATTATAGCTTGCTTGCTTTTGCATGATAGTGTACTTGGTGGCTTGGAAATATCAGGAAAAAAATATTCTTGAGAATAAATTAGTGAATGAAAAGATAAATGTTATTTCAAATAATGATTTAATCAAGAAAAAATAAGATAGGGGTAAAAACTGTAGAATAGGTAAACTCATAAAAAATAGGTTATGGTTACTTTTTCAAAGAAATAATTTCATAGTAAGTAAAAAAGTCATATTTTTTATAAATTTATTGTCAAATTTTGGAAATATACGATTTTCACATTTAACCAGTCAAAAAATTGTAAAAAATTAGGAATAAATCAACAAGAAAAAGAGATAAACAATGAGAAAAAATGGTTTTCTTACAATTTCTATAAATATGGCTTGGAGTTGATTTCTTGAAAGAAACTATATCTTCTCCAATTTTTTATGGAAATTTAATCCACAATATAGATTTAATGAGTTGTTATCCCTTTTCCCAAGAAAATATTATTATAGTCTATGACCAAAATGACTTGGTTATTTTTTAACAAAACATTCTAAATATTTAAAATTAAAAGATGTTATTTTTTTTATTTAATATCATTATGGTTGTATAACCCTTGAAGTTGGATCTAGGACATAGTTTTGTGGCTATGTTTGATAAATTCCTTGGGGAGGAAATTTTTTTTTTAAATTCTGATTTCAAAGTTTGGGATTGATTTTTTTAGTTTTAGCTAAAAAAAGTCAATTATATCTTCTCCGATTTTTTATGGAAATTTTAATCCACAATATAGATTTAATGAATTGTTATTTCTTTTCCCAAAAAAATATTATTATAATCTATGAGAAAAATGACTTAATTATTTTTTAACAAAACATTCTAAATATTTAAAATTAAAAGATATTATTTTTTTTGTTTAATATCATTAGGCCCTTGAAGTTGAATCTAGGACTTAGTTTTGTGGTTATGTTTGATAAATTCCTTGGGGAGGAAACTTTTTTTTTAAATTATGATTTCAAAGTTTGGGATTGACTTTTTTAGTTTTAGCTAACCTAAACTATTTTGCATTCTACATTCTACATGAAATTTTTATTTTCTAGATTATTCTTAGCGTAAAAGTCTAATGTTATTTGGAAAAAATTGTAAACAATCTTACAAATAAAGTAGTCATTAAAATATATACATTCATTTTAACATAGTCTTCATCTCTCTTTAAATTATTTCCATATTGTTAGTGTATGTTTTTATTTCTTTTTTTTAGGTTTTTTCTACACTTTCATTAAGTTTTTCTAGGTTAATAAATTTTAACTAGGTGAGTGTGTTGTTGAGGTGTTGTCATCTTACAAGGGAGTTACATTTGTTATTTTTAGACCACTTTGTGGTCACTCCCTATTAGTTGGACTTGCAACCTCCACCCTCTACTTGAGTCTATTTATACTCACTTCCTAGCTTTTGTTTTCAAACTTCTTTTAGCAACTTCTCTTTGTGAGCTATTAATGCAATCTTATCGTCTTGAAATTTGTACATCGTTCAAAATATCTAATCTATACTTGTGTTATTATTTTACATATTCATAACTTATTTATCTCTTAAAAGGTTCTTAGGTTATGCATTTGTTTAATAATTCTAACATTGTATTAGAGCTTGGGTTTTGTGAGTTTTGAGTACTATAACTTTTTATATAGATATAACAATTGTTTTGTTAGTCTTGTAAATTTTGTACTAGAAACCTTAAAGGAATTACCCTAACAAACATTGCATATTTCATAAAAGAAGGATGCATGAAATTGATTACAAGAGCATGGATGGTCCATTTAAATTCTCCTAGAGGATCAAAGGTCACTATTCATAGACATCTTCCTCATCCCACCCAAAAATATGAATCACAATTGTTAGGGGATCATTGCCCCTCTAAATTAAAGCTTAAAGATCTATCAAGATTGTTTTATAGCACACCAATAAGGGATTATCTCTAACCAACCAAAATAAATGATGCTACATTTTCTCATGAATCAAATGACCTAGGTTAGTTGGGAATTAAAGGAAAAACTAAAATTCGCAATTTGATTGAGCTGGTTCAAATTAAAAATCTATAAGAAAACCTTACAATCCTACAATCTAAAAATTTAGGACATAGAATTTCAATAGTAGACCCCATGCTATTTCTAATTAGCCCCTATTATTTTTTGAGGACCTCGAGAAAATTTTAAATAAATTTTATTGTATTTTTCTTTTGATGAACTCTTCCTCCCATTGAGTAGACTTTATAGAAGCAATCAAGCTCAAGTATTTAGATTATATAAATCCCTCACCAAAGGAACAAATCTCAACATGATTGCATCCAAAGAAAAATTTCATGAACTTGGTTTCTTCTTCAACCCACAAGAAATACACATGGATGCAAAATTAACGATACATGGCGATCCTACTTTATACCAATAATAATGGATCTACAATATATGCATAATGTGAATTCTTATCAAACATGAAGATATTCTTAACATATCTCCTTTCTCCCTATTAGATAGAATGTGATATGGGAATACACACATCATAGCTTGTAGGGTACCTTGTGAGGTTATGACCACCTTGAGGTAGCAATAATTAAGAATATCAAACTCCTAGTTTCATTGGGGCCCAAACTAGTCTCCACAACTTTCTATGTGACTAACAAGGAGACATGGTATAACCTATGGTTGGGAAGTCCTTGGATCCATAAAATGAAGGTAATTTTCTTTGTATTCTTCTAAAAGAGTCAATTTCTTCATTTAGGAAATATTTATGTTGCTAAGGGAGATCCAAAACCCTTTAGCATGATAAAAGTTGAATGTACCAAAAAGAAGGTAAAATATCAATTAACAATGAACTAGGTGCCCATAAAATCATGATGCTTAAGCCAACACCTTAAAGAATTTGAATATGGAAATAGATCCAAAGATGAATTGTCAGTGACCATCTCCACAAAAATAGTAAAAAAGTAATGAGATATGTGAGAGAAAAGACAACAAGAGAATTTTGTTTTGATCCTTGCTTAATAAAATCCTATGAGCCCTTAGTTTAGTAGTCATTCATTTTTAAAATAATTTGAACATATACAAATTTGAGTTGGCTAAGGAGGACGTAGGTTATAATTGTCATGTTTCTATGGTTAGAATTATAACAACCAAATTCTACACAAGAATCAAGAGAATCATTGAAAACCATTCAAGAACCTAGAGATCTATACACTCTTCACTTTGATGGGGCTAGGTGTAAAATAGGATTTAGGGCTAGAGTAGTCTTAACTTCCTTAGAAGGGAATATTCCCCACTTCAACTTTTGACTTGACATCTTTACAAAAAATGTTGTGAAGTATGAATCCTTCTCCCTTGGAATCATGTTGTCCATAAAACTAGGAAATAAGAATGTCTCAATATTTGGGTATTCCCAATTAATAGTCAACCAAGTCTTAAGGATTTACAAATTAGAATTTGATCTTTTATAACCACACAAGGACACTATCCAGAATTTTTTTTTTAAATGACTCATTTTTAATGCAATAAATTCCATGGGAGGAGAACTAAATGGTTGAATCCATGGCCACTTTAGTTGTGATGTTACCCCATGCATAATTTAAAACTTTGGTTTTGTCATTATAGTTCAATATAGGGCATTGATAGAAAGTGTTAATATATTAGACATTCTTAGTTATGCAGAAAATAGGATAGAACCTTTCAATAAGGATTATATACAAAAAGATGAGTACATTCTAGAGTATCTTAATTTTTATAATGGCCTCCCATGATTTATCATATGAAATATTGCATGATTTTACTCTACCTAGATGATTATTTTGGGGGAGAGTAGGCATCTTGCAAGTTGATCAAAATATGTGTACCTACTATTCCTCATAAATTCAAAGAGAGTTATCCATCCATAGTAGGGGGTACCATTGACCTCAACATAGGCACTCCAAAGAATATAAAATACAAAAATTAGTTATCGACTTAACAAGTTTAGAAATGGAAGAGTAACAAAATTTCTCATTGATTTTTTAGATATGTTTTCATGAAAAAAATTCAACATGCTTGGATTAGATCCTGACATAATTGTGTGTAACTTGGTCTATAAAATATAACACCATCCAAGCCTAATATAGCCACAATGGTGCAGAAATATTTGTTAAAACAAGTGGACATAGGTCTTATCAAACTATTTGACTATGCAAAATAGCTATCAAATATAGCCCTCGTGCCCAAAAAGAAGAAAGTTAGGATATGTATTGACTTTAGGGATATTGAAGAGGAATGTGAGGAGGATTATTTCCCTCTTCCATTAATATATCATATTGTAGGCTCTGGTGATGAATATTCTCAAGATATAATTAAATCCATATTGCAAAAATTGACCAAAGTAAAACAACATTCACTACCCTATAAGTAACTCTTTGTTATGTTTTGATTGCCTTTGGATTGAAAAATGATAGAGCTACCTATGAATGGTAAATGATTCATATATTTTATGATCTTATTAACAAATTAGTAGAATATTGCATGGATGAATTGCTCGCAAATCAAAGAAGAGATCAAAACATAAAGAGGGCTTTGAGTAATTTTCACTAGGATGCAAGAGTACAAGGTTTAAAGTTAAATCATAATAAATGTGTCTTCAAGATCATAGCTAGGAAATCACTCGGCTTTATTTTCTCTCATCATGTAATTGATGTCAATCCTACTAAGGTAAAATATATGCTAAATGTAACTCCCTTAACCAATGAATCCAAAGTTAGAACCTTTCTAGGTCAATTAGGATAAATACGATTTTTTATACCAAACCTCACTTTTATGAAGCATCTCAACCGACCAATTTATAAAGAACACCTTCGTAGCTTGGAAAGTAAATTTTTAAAATTATTTTGATCGATTAAAAAAAAATCTTCTTTCTCTTCCCATGCTTATGCCACATAAGAAATACCACCCATTTATTTCATATTTAAGGGCTACATTAGTGTCAAGTGTGTGCATTTTGGTATAATAAGATGTTGGTAAGGGAAGAATGATTTAATTAATTAGTTGCATCGTGCTAGAATATGAAAAAAACATACCCATGCTAAAAAGAAGTGTCTAATTATAGATTTCACTATACAATGCATATATTATTAATTATTAGACTAGAACCCCTGCAAACTTTTCTCATATGAACAATATTTTTTATTAAGGAAAAAATAGGTTTTGAAGGGGCCCTGAAACCCTTTAACAACAAAGTAGAGATAGATATAGCATGAACAAGTACATATCAGAGAATAGTAAGCTGCCAGAAAAGAAGACCAAAAAAACTAGCATGGAGGCAGGGCCACAAAAAAACTAGCAAAAGCCCAGCAACAAGCCAACCACTAGGCCAAATTCTTTAGGATTTCTGCCACCTCCTGCTCTAGTTTGTTCATGTTAAGCACCGCTTTCTTTATCTCCTGAATTTTGATAGGGGCCTTGTCAGCCTTTCTCTTCAGATTCGCTCTAGTTATTTTACTTGGACCAACATACTCCTCTTGGCTTTGTTATTTATCAACATCTAGTTTCACAACAGTCTTCTCTTGATAAACATTCTCCAGATTATCAACCATCATTATCATTGTGTTCACAGTAGATTTTAATATCTTGTGGCCCATGTTCATCACCATCTAGATTGACTCTTTTATATTCTTAATCTTGTCCTCCATAGCAAAAAGCTTGTCTTCATGGTTACTCTTAAATTTTGAAGATCTTCAACTATTTTCTTGAGGTAGTCCACCATGTATTTCTTTTCTTCCTCAGTCCATAAATCAATGGCACTATCTTTTTCTCTGGTTGTGTGGTCAATCAAAGCAGGCCCTTCGAACTTGCTACTCATAGCCCTCTCTTTCAGCTGAATTTCCTTAATCTCAAAAAACACCCATCTCATCAATCTGAAGAAATCCACAAACCCATTACGAGCAATGGCGATAATTTCCATAGGGAACTCATGTTTGGCTTTGAAATAATGGTCATCTACCTTGAGATCACTGGGAAAACGAGGCCTATCCTCTCTGTTAGTGGCCAGGGTAGCTTGAATACTCCGACGAAGGGGCCGACTGAGATTCCTCATGATCAGAATCACAAGAAGGGTCCTCCAAATCCATTCTTTTAACCTTCTCCTAGGGGGAGCAATAGATTTCCCTTTAGCCTTAGATTTGGCATCTTCTGATCTTGGGAAAATAACCTTAACTCTGCCTTTAGAGGTCAAAGAGCCAAGGGGGTGTTGGCTTTTGTCTTTCCTTTGCTACTGCCCTTCCCCAAAACCTTCGAGGGTCGGCCAACCTCATCCTCCAAATTCATCTCCCATTCCTCCTTTTCCATGTAACTTGTGCCCAAATCATCCTTAGAAGAAACAAAGTGGGGAGAAGGGGAGAATTGGGACAAGGCCGACATAGCTTTAAAATGCTCAAAAATTAAGTCAAGCAAGCTTTCATGAAGGATAGGGTATCTAACAAGGTTCACGTTGTGGTCATTAAGGTTGGTGTTCAAAGAGGTGAATAGATATAAAGGGAAAGAAACCCTTACCTAATGTCAGAAATGGTTGAGGAACACGAAGTGGTAGCCAAAGACCCTAGTGTATCTCCCATCCAGATAATAACCTTTAACACCTCCTGCCAGAGCAACTTAATTTTCTTGGAGTCATAGATAATTTTAGAGACTCTTCAAAGGTCCTCTTTTTCCTTCTTCGTCTTTAGAAACTTTTTCATAGCTAGGTCTGAGAGTTTCCTATCCCTATAAAATTTGATACCCTCCATGAAAAGCCCTGTCACCTCAGCAATTAGCTGCTCGTCGATGGCAACCTTTCTCCCAAACAAGTTAATTTTACCATTCTTCCATTCCTTGGCAAATTACCTTGTTACCTCTGGGTCCCAGCCATAAAGTTTTTCAATATAAGATGTGAGCCTCCCCTTCTCCAACAATGGCCACACCTTAGCATTTCTCCTCAACTCCTCACAGTCCATCGGTTCCACACGGCAGTGATCACCACCCATTTTGGAAGAGTTACAAACTCACTCACAAGGCTCCTGAAAGCCACACAACCTGATCACCAAAATACCCAGAAGGCATGTGATGCAAAAAATCTGGAATAGCTATTAATTCTTTGGTACTTCAGCCTTCGATATGGAGTTATTGAACAACAGTTCCAATACTGCATGAATTGACACTCATCTTTCATAATCATTAATTGATAGGGGAATTGGAAGCCTTCCCATGAATTCTATCATACCTTAATAAGGCTATAACATCATCCTCTAGCTTGTCACCCCTTTGCCACATGATTTTTTCATTGGCCTGAACTCTCTTGTTGGCAAAAAATTCCGCCACCATGTTAATTTCTCGGTAAGCATGGGAAACAAAGAATTTCTCAAAAGAGTTGATAATCCTTTTAGATAGAATAATCCAACTTCCTATGGCCCATGAAGGCTTTTGGAGGCCCTTGATACATTGGATGATATTGTTAGAGTCCCCTTCTAACCACACATTTTTGCAATTCAATTGACAGGCAAGATTTAAAGCCTGGAATGCCCCTATGGCTTCAGCAAGGTGGTTGGTCTGGGTGCCCAAGGTCAGCGCCATCGCTGAAATAAAAATTCCATTTTCATCCCTTATCACTCCCCCACACCCAACAGGCCCTAGATTACCCTTAGCTACCCCATCAAAGTTAATTTTTACCCAACCAGGAGGAGGAAAGTTCCAATGGATACCATCTTTGGGTCCCTTTGTTGGTTTTAGGGGATACTATATATCAAAATTAATCTTCCAAGCATCAGCAACTCTGAGCTCATAATCTTGACACCTGACCTTACCTTTTGCCTTAATTTTGCAACTTAGCCAGTTTAAGTTCTCTCTCAAGGCTCTGATAATTTTACCAAAAGCAATTTCCTCTAAAAGAGAAGAATCCCTAAAGATTCTATTATTACACTCTTTCCAAATACCCCACACAAGGTGTGGAAAGATGTACCACCAGAGCAGCTTTAGCACCTGATTGTTTGAGGGAGAATTCCACTGGTAGTAGAAGTCCAAGATAGAACTAGGAAAAACCCAGTTGAGGTTCCACAACTGCAAGACCCTGCACCAAATGTCATAGTAAAAATGACAAAGGAGAAAAATATGTGACACAGTCTCAACCTTTGCACAACAAATATATCATCTATTAGGAAGAGAAAGACCATGCTTACAAAGATTGTCATTAGTCAGAATTTTATTTTGAAGGAGGATCCAAGCATAAATATTGATTTTGGGTATAAGGTTATGCACCCAAGCCTTTGCCCACACAAGAGAGGGAGAGTAATGATAACAAGAGGCCACCGCCGAAGAGACTAAGAAGGCCCCTGCAAATGAAATTTTCCAAACCATAGTATCCTCTTGGCCCCACGGACTCAACACAACAGCTCCTTTAGAAGAGACTGCAGGGGGAAAGGTCTGGACTAATTGAAGAAATGTGAACCCACATCATTCCTCCAATAATCCCCAACTAAAGTACCAAATCTAGTTTTGCATTCCTCCATATGAAGCTTAAAGATAGTATGATCACAAAGGGGCTCATTACCAATCCACTTATCTTCCCAAAACAAAAAATTTATGCCATCTCCAAGTTTCCAGAAAGCACCTTTCACAGCAAGATCCCTAGCCTTAATGGCATTATTCCAAAGAGTAGATCCATGAGGGAGATTCTGAGAACTAAGAAATTCCTTGAGAGAAATGACATCATGCAAATATTTGTTGTGCCAAATAGCATTCCATTCACAATCTTCGGCAAAGGTCCTCCAAACCTGCTTCACGAACAATGTTATCAATGAGAGTGGGATGATTTATAACTCTATTGAATGATATTAAGTTGGTGTATTCTAATAAAAAATCTATCAAAGGGAAGATAATTGTTGATTAGCTAAAAAATTATATAGTTATCCAAGAAGAGATGATAAACAAAGGATTCCTTGATGAAGGGGTGTTGAATTGAATATTGAAACGTATGCATCTTTCTATTGGTAGAATAACATTGTTAACTATTTTTCAAATGCTTCTTATCATGAGGACACCACTCTCATCAAAAAAATGTGCATACAAGTTTCCACTGCTAGGTATGTAATGATTGATGGCATCTTGTACTAAATAGACCTAGATGGGATCTTACTTAGAGAAAGTGTAGATAAGGAAGCAGTACACCAAATCCTAGAATAATTTCATAGTGGTATCTATGGTGGGCATGCCACCATAAGGAGAATATTTTTCTTAGGCTGATTTTGGCTTAACTTTGAGGGAGATACTATTAATTTTGTAAAAAGAAGTCCAAGGTTTCATATTTTTACACATGTTCATCAGACTCCCACTTGGGATATTTATCCGATAGTTATACCCCATTGGTATTTATCCAATAGTTATACCCCATTCCTCATATGGGGATTGGATCTAGTTAAACAAATCTCCCAACCATCAATAGATGGTTAGATGAAAGAAGGTTGAGATTAGTACAAAGGCATGAATCATACTTGGATCACACTAGTACAAAAAAGGTCATCCCCAAACCATTCAAGGCTAGGGATCTCATACTCATAATCAACAATCTCATTATAGTTTAGACCAAATTAGATAAGTCCATATATGGTTAAGGAAGACATCAAAAATGGCATTTACCTCTTGTGCATGACGGAAAGCCAAAAATTTGGTGAAACTATCAACACATTCCATCTCAAAAAATATTTATCTAAAAATCGATGAAAAAAATCAAAAATCATATATATATACACACACACACACATATACATATATATGTATATATATAAATACATATATACACATATGTATCATACGTCTATATATATACATATACATATATAAATACATACATATACATATATATATACATACATATATACATACAAAAGAAAAAAATAGTGTATTACATTTTAATTAGCTCTAGCATTCCACCTATTTGTGTGCTACTCTTTTCTACTATTCTTCATAGTAGAGTTACTAAGTATAAGTTGCCTCAACTAAATAACATATTCCCAAAATCATGCATGTCATTTATCCTTTACATTCCCACAATTCAAATCAATATACTTAAAGTTGTAAATTGATCTTAATCTTAGCTATCATCAAATCTAGCCCAAACAAAAATCAAGTTTTTAGGCCTATATTATCCAATGAAGCTAATAGGAAAGTATCCCTAATTCTCCTCAATAAGGAGGAAGTCCTAGAAGCTACTATTACTTGTTTGGTTGTGTTTTTCCCTTCCCTTTCCTAAACTTAGATGGTGAGCCCTTGCTTCTTACAAGTAGTGTTGGATTAGTTTAAGGGCTCCAAACTTCAATTCTACAAAGAATATCAAAATCAAAGTAAAAACAATGCATCCTAGAAATGGAAAATATTGTTTGATGTTTATGCCATGGGGTGGAGACCTAAAATCAAAGCTATGAGGGTGACATTCTTAATAAAAATGGGTCATAAGATAGCACACACATGCACAAACTAGGTAAAACAATCAAGAGTCTAGTCTACCTTTGAAAGAACATCCTTACTTAAAATTATTCCTTTACCCTATGTTTGACTTGTTGGCTATTTTTTTGTCTAAGTCTAAAGGGTACTAATAAAATCTTATTCTTGTCAAATTTATATAGTTAGCCTAAGTGGTCAATCTAGATAAGTCTTAGTTTCTAAGCCTTATGCAAAATTTATAATAAAATTATTCCCCGTCACATTATTTTTCCTACTTGATTATGTAATAAAATATATCTCAAAATCTTAGTAAGTCATCCTATATTAAGTCAACTTGTAATCCACTAAGCCAAAATTCCCATAAAGAGTAGCCAAACTTGGCATAGTGAGAGGAATCCACTCAAGTGCAAGAAGAAGAGAAAGCTCAAAGAAGATATATGTATCATAAATAACCCCACCAACCTAAATTGAGATGATTGGTGGAACATGAACCACACTTGATATCCTTTATTAATTTCCCTTCAAACTTTCTCCTCATCTCTCTAATATGTCATTTCCCTTCCCCTCTACTGTCCTAATTTTGTCTCTTTCCTCCCCTCACAACCCCAACTCTCCCTCTAGTACTCCCCCTTTTCCTAGACACCCTCTCATCCCTCCCACCTTGTTTGTTATTAGCTATTTTATTTTTTATTCTTCTTTTATTCTCATTTACATTATTTCCCTTTTCATCATTTTGAAATCATCCTTTTAATCACTTATCTTTTTTTCATTCATTTCATTCCTAATCTTAATCTTTTTTGTTTATCTTTGTAATTTTCTATCTTTTATTTTAATATTATTATAATTTAATTCCTTATATTTTTTATATATTAATATATTCATTCCTTTTCCTTTTATTTTTCCTTTTAAATTTTCATTATATTTACTTTTCCTCTTAATCAATCTTTTTTTCTTATTACTTGCAAATTTCATTTTACTCAATTCATTTTTCACTCCTTTTGCATATAATTTGTTCTTTGTTAGGTTGCTATCTTTTTACTTTATTTTCTTTAATTTGTAGACTTTTTCTTTAGGTACTTGTGTTTCTTTGACCCTAGGTCATCTCTCAGGTCTTGTGTACTCTATGTCAATCCATTCTCTTTGTTTTTAAGGAACTTATTATAAATTTTATGAGTCATAACTCCAAGTCATGCGAGGAAGGTGGAACATCAAGGATTTGAGCATGTAAGACGGATTCTTCGAAGCATCTACAAGTGGTGGAGGAGGCAAAGCCCCCCCATGGAGTTTGGTTGTTTATGGGTGTCCCCGTACATCTCGTTTCTATCTACATTCACTTCCTTTTGTGTGTTGCATGTGGTGTAATTGTTATGCTTATGTGGCTTTATGTTTTCATTTATGTTCAATTAAATCTTGTGGCCTCTCATTCCTTATTTTCCATTTATAAGTGGGGGTACGGTACCCCTCAATGCATCTACAAATGGGGATGGTAGTGGTGATAATACCAATGCAAAGTGTAATTCATGCCTGATATATATGTAGAAAAGAGGGACACATTTGAAATAATTTCCCTGTCATCCAAAAAAATATGGTAATTCAAAACCTAATCCTGGGGCAAATAGAAGACCGAATGGAAATGGTGAAGGAGGTTATCCTCCTGACCATGGCAACAAGAGCTTAGAGGCTATCTCTGGAAACTCAAAGGATATGACCACTTTCGAGAGAGAAAACAAGGAGGCCAGTTCAGGCATGAATTTGAGAAATGATATTTTGAGAGGGGGGTTGGATACCCATTCAACCCCATAAAGAATGAAAACTTGCAGTCTATCTTCTCTACCAAAGGGAGCAAGGCACTCCCTGAACCCTAACAGTAATTCAAACAATGTCGAATTAAGAAACTCCTTTTAATTTGTTGGCAATGGGAGATGAGCTTCCAAAAGAGCACTCCGGCAATGGGACCGAAGTAGTTGTTAACTCTATGGAGGCTTCATCGGAGCCCCACATTGACCCCCATCATCGACCAAGGTCTGCCTGGAAAACCAAAAGCAAATTCTCAGAAAATTGTTATGGCTAAAATAAGGAAAATATAGAGTTGAATAATCAAAAGAAAAAATTTTAAAATGGCTCCTTGATCACCGAGGAATCGGCGAAATCTAACTGCTAGACAAAATTCACCTATGTGTATGTCATGGCCTATGCACCCATAGCGCATGGAGAAAAGAGCCGCGACAGAAGAGATGGGACCCGTGGTGACGGAAAAGGTTGTCGGACAGAAGGAAAGACATGACGGCCGGATGTATCACTCCCCATGCCGTTTGTTGTCCCGTCACCGGGAAATCGTGTCAGCACCAGTGGTTTGTTCAAAATAATCGTTCGGCGTGGATGGACAAAAATCCTCAAATGTGGCCAAACGAAAACATTATTAGCAAACAATAAAAAGGGCCAACAAGGTCCCATTTTTGCCATTTTTGGACGGCGACATTTTGGTGGATAGCGAGGGCAATAGTAGTAGCTAGAGTAGCACTTGAGTAGCAGCCATGCGGAGCTCCTTCAGGTATGTATACCAACTCTTTGTATGTGCCATCTTGCCATTATGCTATGAACAGAGAAGAAATGAATGGCATTCATTGCTCCATTAAGGGTTTGTTATTTTCAGTTGAGGGTTTTAGTTTTGCGTCTCCTCCCGTCTGTGTTTTTAAAATTATGGGGTTGCCGAAGAATGTATTTAGTTGAAACTATTTTTTTTTGTCGAGGGTTTTGAAATTTTTTGTTCGTTTCCTCCCCGTTTGCTGGTTATTGAATTTTTCCCTTTCTGAATGAAAAAATCGACAACCCATTATACAAATATGAGTGAAATTACCGAATAATGTTTGTAGAAAGAAGAATCACCTCCAATAATCAAATGCTATATTTCAAAAATGCATGTAAAACCCACAATGTCGCCATTGTTCGCATAGTTTTTCAAAATGGATAGAAAAGGGCATAACATAATTAAACCTTCATAATTGGGAAAAATAGAAAAAATCCCACATCCAATCCCATTTTTGCCGCCATTTTATACACTATTGTTTTGGGAAACACACCGTCTCCTAAAACTCGGGCTATTGTAAAACCCACTGTTTCACTACGACGTCTCTTCATGTTATGTATGTATGCATGTAAGTTCATTTGTATGTTTTTCATGTGTTTTTTCAATGTGCATAGGTGAATTTTGTCTAGCATTTTTCCAGCTCCTGCCCATTTGGTGAAAGCTAATTGGGAAATAGTCAAAAAGCCCACTGAAATACTCCACAATGTGTTTCCCAAATTTCAAATTAAAACATCTTGCAAAACCCTCTGCTTGCAACAAAATTACCCCTCACCTCGATGTCGTCTGTATTCTGCTCCAAATCCTACACTCCACACTTCAGCTTATTTGGTCGGTATTCTCCTCGAAGTCATCCACGTGCTCTCAGGCCTTCACCTTTCCCTTTCAACGTGCATACAGGAAACAAAACAAATAGTATTTTCGTCTTGCTTTCTCCAAACAGAAAAGGCGCACGTCATTCCCTTCCACTTTTCCCACGCCACACAAAAGAAATAGGAAAAAGCCCACATCCAATCCCATTTTTGTCGTCATTTTATACACTGTTGTTTTGGAAAACACACTATCTCCTAAAACTTGGACTATTGTAAAACCCACTGTTTCACTACAGCGTCTCCTCATGTTATGTATGTATCCTTGTATGTTCATGTGTATGTTTTTCACGCATTTTTTCAATGTGCATAGGTGAATTTTGTCTAGCAGCTAGCCAGCTCCAAACCATTTGGCGAAAGCAAATTGGGAAATAGCAAAAAGCCCACATCCAATCCCATTTTTTCCACCATTTTATACACTGTTGTTTTGGAAAACACAATGTCTCCTCAAATTTGGACTATTGTAAAACCCACTGATTCACTACGATGTCTCCTCATGTTGTGTATGTATCCATGTATGTTCTTATGTATTTCTCATGCGTTTTTTGATGTACAAAGGTGAATTTTGTCTAGGATTTAGTTGAAATGAAGGTCTGATAATGTTTTTTCTATCGAGGGTTTTGAAAAACACACTGTCTTCTAAAACTCATAATTCGTAACTGGCAAAAAGCCCACATCCAATCCCATTTTTGTCGCCATTTTATACACTATTGTTTTGGAAAACACACTGTCTCCTAAAACTCAGACTGTTGTAAAACCCATTGTTTCACTATAAAATATCCTCATGTTATGTATGTATCCATGTATGTTCATGTGTATGTTTTTCATCCTTTTTTTCAATGTGCATAGGTGAATTTTGTGTAGGATTTTGAAATCGGCATATCCTATGTTATATACATATTTCAATTTATGCCTGAAACTAGCATATTGTATGTTATATAAGTATGTGAATTTTGTGCAGGAGTTAGCTTGTTCCCTCCTTAACTCATGGAGAAAATTCAGCTATGTATATAACATAGGATATGGCCCCGATAACGCATGGAGAAAAGAGTCGCGATGGAAGAGGTGGGACTGGCGAGGGAAAAGGTTGTCAGACGGGAAGGAAAGACTTGAGGGTGGGATGTCTCATCCCATGTGTCGTTCGCTATCCCGTCACAAGGAAATCGTGTCAGCGTCAGCAGGTTTTCAAATTAATTGTTCGGTGTGGACGGACAAAAAGCCTAAAACGTGGCATTCGAAACCATTGTTAGCAAATATCTTGTTCAATGACAATAGTTAGTGTTATGCACATAGTAAGAAGATAATGTATTGAACTTGAGCTTCATAATCTTGAACAACCCTTACTTTTAGGAAAACACTCTTCTTCGATATCTGCCCAACACATTATTCACATAACAGTTGCATCATGGAAAACACAGTGGGTTGTGGCTCACTTATTATTTTATATAGTCTCTGAGAAATGAATGTTTTGAAGTTCCTGTTGTACTCTTTTAACAACACCTACTTTGAGCAAAACAGTCTTTTTCAATATCTGCCCATATGTTTCCAACACAAAATTTACATAACAGTAGCATCATGGAAACCATAGTGGGTTGTGGCTCACTTCTTATTTTTCCTGACTGTAACAAAATTATGTTTTCAACTTCCCTTTCTTGTCTTATGGGAGCCGGCTAACTGCTAGTCACAATTCACCTATGTACATCGAAGAACGCATGAAAAACATACACATGAACATACATGGATACCTACTTTGAGCAAAACACTCTTTTTCAATATCTGCCCATATGTTTCCAACACAAAATTCACATAACAGTAGCATCATGGAAAGCACAGTGGGTTGTGGCTCACTTCTTATTTTATTTTCTAGAATGTAACAAAATAATGTTTTCAACTTCCCTTTCTTGTCTTATGAGACCCCTTTCTTTAAGAAAAACAGTCTTGCTGACTACCTGTTCATATGCTTCCAACAAAAAATTTACTTAACTGTTGCAGTATGGAAAACACAATGGGTTGTCCCTGACTTTGCAAAAATAGTAAGAAGACAGCGGGTAGTGTTATGCACATAGTAAGAGGAAAATGTATTGAATCTAAGCTTCATAATTTTGAACAACCCTTACTTTCAGCAAAACACTCTTGCTCGATCTCCGCCCAACACATTATTCACATAACAGTAGCATCATGGAAAACACAGTGGGTTGTGGCTCACTTCTTATTTTTTTCAATCTCCTTGTTTAAATGTAAATGGAAAGCTTAAGGTCTGAGTGCACATGGAGGAGTTAGAGTAGAATACGGACGAAATGGAGGTGAGGGGTAATTTGAAATTTGGGAAACACAATGTGGAGTATTTCAGTTTCTTGAATGTCTTCCAAATTACACATTCCATTGTTGTGTTTAAATTTAAGTCAGTTGATAAAAAAATTGTACAAAATTATTCTCAATGGGAAACACGGTGCTAGGTTTCATTTTTTTGAATCTCCTTGTTTTAATGTAGAGGGTTTTACAAGTTCTTTGTCTTTGAAATCTGGGAAATAGAATGGGGAGTATTTCGGTTGCTCGAATGTCTTCCAAATCACACATTCCATTCTTTTGTTTCAATTTCGCACCATTGAAAAAAGAAACTGCAAATAATAATTCTGAATGGGAAACACAGTGCTGGGTCTCAATAAAATTTTAGTCATCCACTTGAGATGTAAAGGGTCGTCTCATGCTGGGTTGTTTGGTTCTTAACACCCATGGTTTTGTAAGATGAAATGTTACAAAATAGTATGAAAGTCTTCCAGATCACACCTTCCATTGCTCTATTTAAGTTTGAAGTATGCAACAAATTACATGCTTCATAAAACATTGTATTTTTCAACCTCGACATCACAATATACCCTAGGCCTTTTTGGTTTTTAGACTATTATATCTAGGTGTGCACATTCTGTAGTGCATGTCAGAAAATACAATGTGTTTTGAAGCCTGCCTTCACTTCATTCTGTTTTGCAACAATTCATGTTGTAAGACCATTGGTGTTAAGAAAGAAGCAGCCCAAATAGTGTTGTAAAACCCTCTGCAACACTATTGGATAGTACGTGTCACCTGAATTTGGTCTGATTTCTCCTCCAACTTGTCCACGTGCACTGAAATGTTCAACTTTCCCTTTCAATGTGCAGAGTGGAAAGAAATAGTATTTTCACCTTTCTTTCTCGAAATAGAAAAGGGCCAATACCTGCAACTGTTGCCATACCTGAATTTGGTATGGTCACATATGCTATCATATACACATAGGTGAATTTTTTCTAGCAGTTAGCTTTCGCCTTCAAGGAGCTGGCTAATTGCTAGACAAAATTCACCTATGTACATCGAAAAACGCATAAAACAAATAGTATTTTCGCCTTGCTTTCTCCAAACATAACAGGCCCATGTCATTCCCTTCCACTTTTCCCGCGCCGCACAAGAAACTTGCCGACGAAGCTAACCCGCCCGCTTTCTGCACCTGGCAACGGGTGGGAAAACGCACCTAACGGCACTGTTAACTCTTGCCTGACCGTAGATCAGACATTTCATCCCCTCCGCCAATTTCAAGCATTTGGCGGGCTCCACACTACGACATCTCATCATGTTATGTATGTATCCATGCATGTTCATGTGTATGTTTTTCATGCGTTTTTCGATGTACATAGGTGAATTTCGACTAGCAGTTAGCCGGCTCCCACGTTGAAAGGGGAAACTAAAGGTCTGAGAGCACGTGGACAAATTTGAGGAGAATACCAACCAGATTAGCTGAAGTGTGGAGTGCACGTGGAGGATTTGGAGGAGAATACACACGAAATTGAGGTGAGGGGTAATTTTGTTGCAAGCAGAGGCTTTTACAAGTTCTTTGTGTTTGAAATTTGGGAAACAAAATGTGGAGTATTTCAGTTGCTCAAATGTCTTCAAAATCATGCATTCCATTGTTGTGTTTGAATTTCACACCATTGAAAAAAGAAACTGCAAAAAATAATTCTGAATGGGAAACGTAGTGTTGGGTTTCAATAAAAAAACTGTACAAAATTATTCTCGATGGGAAACATAGTGTTGGGTTTCATTTTTTTTAATCTCCTTGTTTTAATGTAATGGGTTGTCTCATGGTGGGTTGCTTGCTTCTTAACACCCACAGGTTTTCAACATGAAGTGTTACTTGAATGTCTTCCAAATCACACATTCCATTGTTGTGTTTAAATTTTGTAGCATTGAAAATAAAAAGTGCAGAAAAGAATTCTAAATGGGAAACACAGTGCTAGGTTTCAGTTATTTTAATCATCCACTTGAGATGTAAAGGGTCATCTCATGCTGGTTTGTTTGGTTCTTAACACCCATGGTTTTGTAAGATGGAATGTTACAAAACAGTAAGAAAGTCTTCTAGATCACACCTTCCATTGTTTTGTTTAAGTTTGAAGTATGTAACAAATTGCATGCTTCATAACACATTGCATTTTTCAACCTCGACATCACAATATACCTTGGGCCTTTCTGGTTTTTAGACCAATATATCTAGGTGTGCACATTCTGTAGTGCATGTCAAAAAATACAATGTGTTTTGAAGCCTTCCTTCACTTCATTTTGTTTTGCAACAATTCATGTTGTAAAACCATTGGTGTTAAGAAAGAAGCAGCCCAAATAGTGTTGTAAAACCCTCTACAACACTATTGGATAGTACATGTCACTTGAATTTGGTCTGATTTCTCCTCCAACTTGTCCATGTGCACTGAAACGTTCAGCTTTCCTTTCAATGTGCAGAGTGGAAAGAAATAGTATTTTCACCTTTCTTTCTCGAAACAGAAAAGGGCCAATACCTGCAACTGTTGCCAGGAAAACATGGCAGTGCTGGTGAGATTTCAAAATAATTTATCGACATGGACAAAAAGCCTAAAACGTGGCATTCAAAACCATTATTAGTAAATAATAAAAAGGGCTGGCGAGGTCCCATTTTCGCCATTTTTGGATGGCGACATTTTGGTGGATAGCGAGGGCAAGAGTAGCAGCCATGCGGAGCTCCTTCAGGTATGTATATCCGCTCTATGTATGTGCCATCCTGCCATTGTGCAATGAACAGCGAAGACAAGAATGGCTATTTGTTGCTAGAAAACAACATTTTCACCTTTCTATCTTGAAACACATACATGGATACATACATAACATGAGGAGACATCATAGTTGGAAAACACACTGTCTCCTCTCTGTCACAGAGGGTTTTACAATACTATTTGGGTTGCTTGTTTTTTAAGGAGCTGGCTAACTCCTAGACATACAATTACGCCTATGTACATCGAAAAATGCATGAAAAACATACATGGATACATACACAACATGAGGAAACGTCATAGTTGGAAAACACACTGTCTCCTCTCTGTTGTAGAGGGTTTTACAACACTATTTGGGTTGCTTGTTTCTTAAGGATCCACCTAAATCTTAGACAAAATTCACCTATGTACATCCAAAAATGCATGAAAAACATACATGGATACATACATAACATGACGAGACATAATAGTTGGAAAACACATTGTTTCCTCTCTGTTGCAGAGGGTTTTACAACACTGTTTGGGTTGCTTGTTTCTTAACACCTTATATGGGGACATTGTATTTTCCAACACTGCAAATAGTGCAAGCATTTATTCGATCGAATCAGATGACGAAAATGAAACGTTATTTTTATCTCATGTTACATACATAGGTGCTTTTCGTTTACGAGTTAGCTTTCTCCTGATTCTTGATTGGAAGAAATGAAATTATCCAACAGAATGAACGTTCATTGCTTCACAGTTCTAGCAGAATGGCAAAATGGCACATATGATTGCTGATATATATACTAGTGTTAGTGATAGGTTAAATTGGAAATTAAATTCCCAATGTACAGTTTAATATGTTCGTTTATTGTCTGTGCAAGCTGTCATTTTGCACTAAGCAGAACATATAAATTTTATATTGGGGAAATTTGGAAGAAATAAAATTATTTCTAGCACCAATTGTCTTTAATTTGCCAATTTAATCTATCGCTAACACTTGTCTTTCTTCCAGGTGGTTTATATAGGCCACGAAAGAAGATTCAACAAAACAAGGGCAAGTGAATTGACAAGGATGCTTCAGGAGATGTGAACCTTCTGTAGTAAATACAGGTGATTCTGGCTTCTATAGCTTGAATCGCAAGTGTAGTGGATGCATAGTAATGTTAATAATAATAAATGTAAGAACATAAATTGACATTTTATTGTAAACTATATCCTAACAGGGTTAGTATAAAGCAGAATTCTATAGCATGTAAACAGAAGTTCAACAAGGTTTTGTTGTAAAATGATTTAGTGAAAAAATATTCCTCAGAAGATAAAGAAAAATAGCACACCTACCAGTTGAACAAGGCTTTACAATAATAAGTTTCTATAGGATACCTACTAGAGTTGAACAAGGCTTTAGAATAATAAGTCTCTATAGGATACCTACCAGAGTTGAACAAGGCTTTAGAATAATAAGTTTCTATAGCATACCTACCAGAGCTGAACAAGGCTTTCTTTGTTCCAGAGTTTATTTTAGTAAAACATATTTTATAACACAATAAAGAAAAAGAAAAGTTTCCATAGCATTATCTACCAGTTGAACGAAGGTTTTCATAGTTCAGTAACTTTATTTTGCCATAAAGTTGATCTTGTTCTAACAACTTACAAGTTACTAAAGAGTATTCAGTCTGCCCACTACTAAAGGGTTGCTAAATTAAATAAAGTTTAGAACATATGAATATTAAACTCGTATATGCAAAGCAGAGCCAAATTTAATAGCTTTGGCTAGTTGTCAGCGGAAGGTCCCTGCTAGAATAGACACATTTGTCTCTTCATTAAGATGACAGTTTTGTATGAAGTTTCCTAATTGTATAAGTCATCATCATCTTTATTATTTGTTGTAGAAAATACATGTGAAGCCCCAATAGGAGTACTGGCAGGTCTATCTAGAGATCGAAACTCAGAACCAAAGCCTCAAGATTTTTGTAGTGTTTGTGGAAAGGCTTGATACTTCCAAATATCAGCATCACTGACAGTTCTTCGGGAATATTTCATAGACTCCTCAAAATGAGCAGCTTTTATTTCAGCCATCTCATTACTATCATCCTCATCCATTGCCTCAAGATTCTCAGCTCTTTTTCATTCACATTGAATTTCCAAACCTTCTAAGTGACAGGTCAATATTATTTGGTCGGTTAGTTGCTGCAATCACAATAACATGAGCAGGAGACTTAAGTCCGTCCATAACTGTAAGAAGTTGAGAAACAATTCTCCTGTCAACTTCACCATGGTTTTTTTCCCTCTTGAGAGCTATGGAATCAATTTCATCAATAAATATAATGGAAGGTGCATTCTTCTCAACCTCCTGAAATCCTGTTGGAGATTGCTTTTGCTTTCTACGGCCAGCTTTGACATAGTTTTAGGTTTCACTTGCAACTACCCTACTAATTAAGGTTTTCCCAGAACCAGGTGGCCCATAAAGCAGAATACCCTTTGGGGGTTTCACACCAATTGATTTGAAGAGTTCTGGGTGCCTGAGAGGAAGTTCTACCAATTCATGTATCTGAGCCATTTGTTTCCGTACACCACCAACATCATCATAACCTCTTTCATCTAATCTATCTTCATCCTTCCACTTTACAGGCTCCCATTCACAGAACATTTCAGTATCTGGAGGAACAACACAGTATTTCCCAGGGTCTATCTTGATTACCTTAAACTCCACACTACACATACCACCTCTTACAAGGAAAAGATCACGTTTTGGCACATAGACTTCACAAAGGCAAAAAGGCAGAGGGTTTTACAAGACTATTTTGGTTGCTTCTTTCTTAACACCTTATATCAAGACATTGTGTTTTCCAACCGTGCAGATAATGGGAGCATTTAGTTGGTCGATTCAGATGAGGAAAATGAAATGTCATTTTCATCTCATTTTTACATAAATAGGTGCTTTTTGTTTATGAGTTAGCTTGCTTGTTTCTTAACACCTTATATCGAGACAGTGTGTTTTCCAACTGTGCAGATAATGTGAGCACTTATTTGGTCGAATCAAATGAGGAAAATGAAATGCATTTTTAATCTCATGTTACATAAATAGGTGCTTTTTGTTTATGAGTTAGCTTTCTCCTGATTGGAACAATTCAATTGCTCTCATTAGTTGCACAGTTGGAAAACACACTGTCTCCTCTCTGTCACAGAGGGTTTTACAATACTATTTGGGTTGCTTGTTTGTTAAGGAGCCGACTAACTCCTAGACATACAATTACACCTATGTACATCGAAAAACGCATGAAAAACATACATGGATACATACACAACATGAGGAGACGTCATAGTTGGAAAACACACTATCTCCTCTCTGTTGCAGAGGGTTTTACAACACTATTTGGGTTGCTTTTTTCTTAACACCTTATATGGGGACATTGTATTTTCTAACACTGCAAATAGTGCAAGCATTTATTCGGTCGAATCAGATGACGAAAATGAAATGCCATTTTTATCTCATGTTACATACATAGGTGCTTTTTGTTTATGAGTTAGCTTTCTCCTGATTCCTGATTGGAAGAAATGAATTTATAGAACAGAATGAACGTTCATTGCTTCACAGTTCTAGCAGAATGGAAAAATGGCACATATGATTGTTGATATATATACTAGTGTTAGCGATAGGTTAAATTGGAAATTAAATTCCCAATGTACAGTTTAATATGTTTGTTTATTGTCTGTGCAAGCTGTCATTTTGCACTAAGCAGAACATATAAATTTTATATTGGGGAAATTTGGAAGAAATACAATTATTTCTAGCACCAATTGTCTTTAATTTGCCAATTTAATCTATCGCTAACACTTGTCTTTCTTCCAGGTGGTTTATATAGGCCACGAAAGAAGATTCAACAAAACAAGGGTAGGTGAATTGACAAGGATGCTTCAGGAGATGTGAACCTTCTGCAGTAAATACAGGTGATTCTGGCTTCCATAGCTTGAGTTGCAAGTGTAGTGGACGGTTAAATTTCCAAAATTTAATATGCATTTAGAAGTGCCAATTTTTTTGAAATTGTGAAATGTTGGGGTTTTTATTCAGCTATCATTTTCATGTCATTCTAAAGTGTTTTGTGGTAATTTGAAATCTTTCACCAAAAGAGTATATATGTGGTGCATAAGTTTTTTCATAATAGTTCTTTTTACATTTTCCCTATTTGTATACAATATTTAGTAAGTTATAAATGGTTCGTTTTTTAACAACATCTAATGGAAAATTTGTAGAATGCTATTTCTATATTCTATTTCTGCTCTTTTTGAGTATGTTTTGATCTGACCACCACACTGCAAAAAGATGTGCACATATAACAAGTGACTACTCTAGATAGTTCTATGCACTGTATTAAATAGAACTCGTAAAGCCAATGGGTAGGAATAACTTAATTGATAATTTGGCCTACTCCCATTACTTGGCCCTAAATATTATAGACAAATTGTAAAAGAGCTATTAGAATAACAACATACATGGAAACAAAAAGTGACAAAACGGGAAGACGGGACGAAACGTCCGAGCTACAGTCAGGCAAGAGTTAACGGCACCTCCAGGTGTGTTTTCCCGCCTGTTGCTAGGCTCCAAAAGCGGGCGGGTTAGCTTTGTCAGAAAGTTTCTTTTGTGTGGCGCGGGAAAAGTGGAAGGGAATGATGTGGGCCTTTTCTATTTGGAGAAAGCAAGGCGAAAATACTATTTTCTTTGTTTCCTGTCTACATGTTGAAAGGGAAAGCAAAAGGTCTCAGTGAACATGGACGACTTCAAGGAGAATACCAACCAAATTGAGGTGACGTGTACTATCCAATAGTGTTGCAGAGAGTTTGACAACACTATTTGGGTTGCTTCTTTCTTAACACGTAGGGTTTTCCAACATGAATTGTTGCGAAACAGAATTAAGTGTGTACTATGAATTACACTATGTGTTGAGGGTTATTATTGTCCCCGTTAAATGAGAGATGTGCTATTTGATAAAATAAAACACCATCTATACGTTTGTATATTTGCATTACAAGACAAAGGTTGGGTATACCGTATAAGTAAAGGCAGGCTTCAAAACACATTGTATTTTCCGACATGCACTACAGAATGTGTACACCTTGATATACTGGTCTAAAAACCAGAAAGGGCTAGGGTATGTTGTGATGTGGAGGTTGAAAAATGCAATGTGTTATGAAGCATGCAATTTGTTATATACTTGAAACTTAAACACAACAATGGAATGTGTGATTTTGAAGGCATTCAAATAACATTCCATGTTGCAAGACCATGCATGTTAAGAAGCAAGCAAAAAACCATGAGACGACCCTTTACATTTAAACAAGGAGATTCAAATAACTGAAACCTAGCACTATGTTTCCCATTGAGAATAATTTTGTACAGATTTTTTATTGAGACCCAGCACCGCGTTTCCCATTCAGAAAATTATTATTTGCAATTTCTTTTTTCAACGGTGCGAAATTGAAACACAACAATGGAATGAGAGATTTTGAAGACATTCGAGCAACCGAAATACTCCACATTCTGTTTCCCAAATCTCAAAGACAAAGAACTTGTAAAACCCTCTACATTAAAACAAGGAGATTCAAAAAAATGAACCCCAACACTGTGTTTCCCATTGAGAATAATTTTGGACAGTTTTTTTATCAACTGACTTAAATTTAAACACAACAATGGAATGTGTAATTTGGAAGACATTCAAGAAACTGAAATACTCTACATTGTGTTTCCCAAATTTCAAATTACCCCTCACCTCCATTTCGTCTGTATTCTACTCCAACTCCTCCACGTGCACTCAGACCTTAAGCTTTCCATTTACATTTAAACAAGGAGATTGAAAAAAATAAGAAGTGAGACATAACCCATTGTGTTTTCCATGATGCTACTGTTATGTGAATAATATGTTGGGCAGAGATCGAGCAAGAGTGTTTTGCTGAAAGTAAGGGTTGTTCAAAATTATGAAGCTCAGATTCAATACATTTTCCTCTTACTCTGTGCATAACACTACCTGTTGTCTTCTTATTGTTTTTGCAAAGTCAGGGACAACCCATTGTGTTTTCCATACTGCAACATTTAAGTAAAATTTTTGTTGGAAGCATATGAACAGGTAGTCAGCAAGACTATTTTTCTTAAAGAAAGGGGTCTCATAAGACAAGAAAGGGAAGTTGAAAATATTATTTTGTTACATTCCGAAAAATAAAATAAGAAGTGAGCCACAACCCACTGTGCTTTCCATGATGCTACTATTATGTGAATTTTGAGTTGGAAACATATGGACAGATATTGAAAAAGAGTGTTTTGCTCAAAGTAGGTGTTGTTGAAAGAGTACAACGTGAACTTCTAAACATTCATTTCTCACAACCTACATAAAATAATAAGTGAGCCACAGTCCACTGTGTTTTCCATGATGCAACTGTTATGTGAATAATGTGTTGGGCGGACATCGAACAAGAGTGTTTTGCTGAAAGGGTTGTTAAAAATTATGAAGCTCGGATTCAATACATTGTCCTTTTACTCTGTGCATAACACAGAGCGGATATACATACCCGAAGGAGCTCTGCATGGCTGCTACTCTTGCCCTTGCTATCCACCAAAACGTCGCCGTCCAAAAATGGTGAAAATGGGACCTTGTCGGCCCTTTTTATTATTTGCTAATAATGGTTTCGTTTGGCCACGTTTTAGGCTTTTTATCCATCCACACCGAACAATTATTTTGAAAAAATTGTCGGCGCTAACACTATTTCTCGACGACGGGACAGCAAACGGTACGGGGGATGAGACGTTCGGCCGTCATGTCTTTCCTTCCGTCTGGCAACCTTTTTCGTCGCTGCGGATCCCACCTCTTCCGTTGCGGCTCTTTTCTCCATGCGCTATGGGTGCATAGCCCATGATATACACAGGTGAATTTTGTCCACAAGTTAAGGAGGGAGCAAGCTAACTCTTGGACAAAATTCACATATGTATATAACATAGGATATGCCAGTTCCTCTACAACAGAGAGGAGACAGTGTGTTATCCAACTATGACGTCTCGTCATGTTGTGTAGTATCCATGCATGTTTTTAATGCGTTTTTCAATGTACATAGGTGAATTTTGTCTACGAGTTATGCCGGTTTCAAATTCCTAGACAAAATTCACCTATGCACATTGAAAACCGCATGAAAAACATACATAAGAACATACGTGGACACATACATAACATGAGGAGACGTCGTATTCAAACAGTGGATTTTACAATAGTCTGAGTTTTAGGAGACGGTGTGTTTCCCAAAACAACAGTGTATAAAATGGCGGAAAAAATGGGATTGGATGTGGGCTTTTTGCTATTTTTCCCAATTATTATTTCGAATGCCACATTATGCCCTTTTCTATCCATTCCGAAAAACTATGCGAACAATGGCGACATTGCGGGTTTTACATGATTTTTGAAATATAGCATTTGATTATTGGAGGTGATTCTGCTTTCTACAAACATTATTTAGTAATTTCACTCATATTTGTACAATGGGTTGTCTCTTTTTTCATTCGGAAAGGGAAAAATTCGTTAACCAGCAAACTGGGAGGAAACAAAACAAAAATTTCAAAACCCTCAACACAAAAGAAAATGCTTCAAACCGACATATCCTATGTTATATACATATGTGAATTTTTTCCAGGACTTAGCTTGCTCCCATTATATATAACCTAAATGATCCTAAAGCTAAAAAATAACCATAATTATTTAAGCTTTTGAGGAGCGACAGACAACCCGCTGGGTTTTCCATACTGCAACTTTACTTTTTTTTTTGTGTGCAACTTTTCTTGCAAGCAAGGGTAGTTATAAAATATGAAAGTGACCTTCAATACATTGTTTTCTTACGGTGTGCATAACACTAAGTTTCGTCATTGAATAGTATTTGAAAAGTGAAGGACAACCCAGTGTGTTTTCCATCGTGCAATATTTTTTGTGCATCTTATGTTTGAAGCATATTCCGATATTGAAATGGAATGTTTAGTGCATGTGATGGATTCTTATAAAATATGAATGTGAACTTCAATACAGTGTTTTGTAATAGTCTGCATAACAGAAAGTGTTGTCTTTTAACAGTTTGTTACTTGTATAGCGTTTCAATTTCATTTGTTCATTTTCAATTTCTTCTTTTCATTGAAAACAATATATGCTTGATTACTGCAAAATTGTGCAATAAATTTTTGAATTTTAACTATCCATAACACTTGCAAAAAATTTACAGTTTACAGGAAACCAACGATTCGTGCTGTAAAACGAAAACTGACTCCTGCAGTGAAGAACGTCATTGACGTGGACACCACACTTGAAAGGTTGTTTAGTAGGGCATCTTCTTTGGGGTGGTCCCATTCACGAAATGTGTAGGTAAGATCTAGTGATTATAAGATGCAATCCAATGTACAATTTTAATATGTCATAAGTGGTTATGAGGTTGATTAGAAAGTGGGAATGTTTTATTCAGGAGGCAGCAACTGCGGTACGGAGGAAGTCCCCTCGGTTTACGAAAACGGTCAACCATAAGGCAGAGACGTGTTCAGTAATTGATTATGAACTTCCAATTGCCCTTCCCAATGCTTTTTAATTTCAGTTCAAAAATATCATGTCTCTTACAAATATTTTGATTTTCACATATATCGTTCCTTTGATTCAGGTAAATAATCAGGGAGATGATCTCACTCTTGCCATAGTCCATGACCGGAAGGAAAACCGTGCAGAGGGAGACCCTAGGGATGGAGAGGGATCCAATGAAGCATAGGGTGATGTGTTGGGCGGGAAGGTAGATATAATAACCAAATTATTGCATCGTTTGGCGGTGTATATATGTTGTGCATTCAATTTGAGTGAATATCAAATATATTAAGCGATTTTCTTTTCCAAACTTGATGTGCAGGTTGCTGCTAAATACAAAAGAGAAACGGTGAATGGCAGATATATATATTATTGTATTGTAGAAGAATGTACCAGAAAGTATTATGAATGGAGAGTGTTCAACATGCATAGGTTTTAGCATCACCACCTTCTTATTCTTGACGCACCAAAGCGTGGCCAAGCTGTGTTGGGGGGGGAACCAAAACAACCTGCTCCTCCCCCTGATAAATTGAAAGAGTACCTTCTAAAGAAGGTGGAAAATACAGAGTACCAAATGAATATACGGAAGCATCTATAGCAGAAGCATGTTATTAGATGTGTCTGTCAAAAGTTTGGAAAACAAAACTTCCTTCAACTTCCCGAAGAAGGAAAGGATGAGGTGAAGAAGCAAATGGCGTTATACAACACTGACGAGATGAAGGAGCAAAGAAGGCAAAGAATATTACGATTGCAAGAGAGAAAGAGACAGGAAGGAATGGTAATGTCGAACTGAACTGTTAAATGTGAAATTTCCTTGCTTAATCTTTTCTGTTGTGATGCATAGAAGGTTCACTTAACGTTAACTTACATGACATGCCAGGGTGATGGTCGAGAAAGTAGGGCTCATTCGCTAGAGGAATTTGTGGCCACGAAAGGCAAAGATGGTGTTGTTCCTCCCACCCCTGCATATAAGATTCAAAATAAGCATCCTACACAGTTGAAAGTTTCAAGGCACCATCTGAAGAAGAAACGAAAACAAACGGTGATCTCCAAATCTTCTATTTACTGTAAAGTTTGTTTTTCTTATTTGAATGAATTAGTTGCATGCATCTAAGTTTGGTGCAATGTTTCAATTCCTCCTATTACACAACAATGATGAGCAACAAACTATTGCCCTCAAGCAGGTTTTTGTGATTTTTGATGGTGAACAATTGCCCATGGAAACACCAGATGATGTTGTTCCTCCCGACCCGTCGTCTAACAATATTGAGAAGAAGAAGAAGAAGAATGAGCATATTTTGTCAAACGTGTCAAGGTTCCTTGACATGGAGGAAGTAGAAGAAATGGTGAATTGCAATTCTTTTATTTAATGCTTGTTTTGATTATTTCAATGAATTGGTTGCATGCACCTGAATTTGAAATGACCTTTTAATTCCTGCTATTACAGGGCAAGGATAAACAACGAAGTGCTAGCCTTGACCTAATTGGCGAAGTCGTTGCGATTGAAATGAGAGAGGCTAATAAAGATGGACATGCGGATGGGGAGAGCACTAGGCCACGAAGTTGCACAGGGTAACACAGATGGTCATGAGGACGGGGAGAACACTGGGCTGAATGTGGAACTGGGTGACAGAGATGGACATGGGGACGGGGAGAGCACTGGCTTGCAAGTGGGAGAGGGTAATAAGGATGGACCCGGGGAGGAGGAGAGCGCTGGCCTGCAAGGGGGAGATGGCAATAAAGATGGAAATGGGGACGGGGAGAGGTGCGGCATGCCATCTATATCGGTATGAAACCAAACACACTTCCATGCTCTGTTCTTATTTCTTTAGGAATCTTTTAATGTGCCTTCAATTATGCTTCACGTCAATGATGTTTCCATTGCAGGAAAATCCTGTGGATGAACAGATGATAGAGCTCAATGACATAACTTTTAAGGTCGGTGATCACGTCGACCTTTGGAGGCGGCATAAACGGGTTGCGAAAGGCATTCTAGAGGTTGTTGCCAGAAACGCTCACACCCACTTCTTGAGGCACCCTGAAAATTGTGCGAGAGTTAGCATTGTTGAGGCCATTGATGGTCGATGCCACGTGCCTTTTCCCATGCCTGGCACAGAGACCATTGTAGAGTGCGTGGGCAGCTTTGTCATATGGCAGCTTGCCGAGATGAAGCATTCTGTTCCAGAGGTACACATAAACGATATGTTGTTGTATATATATCATACTACGTATATTGTTTCCATGCGTACGTTAATTCTCATTAATTGTTTGCTATAGGGTGAAGCTGTTAAACTTGACACGGAAAAAGCACAGAGTACGAAGAAATCTGTTGTTTCACGTTCATCATCTACGAGGGTTCGTGGATCTGGAATCACCCCCCTCAAAATACACAAGGACCCTAAGAAACATGCCATATTTTACGCAGGCCTCAACTCAATTACAAGGAATAGGCAACATAGGAATTGATGAGACAGGCTCCAAATACTGATTCTGCTCTGTGGGTTTAAATATTTCAATATTGAACAATTGTGGTGTAGAGATACACCATTTGCATATGTTTCAACACTATGGTGTTATACATTTGATATGAGACTTTTCATGGGCTTCTTTAATTATTTTATTATTGTACAATTATGCTGAACATATAGGCATATATACTTATTTCATGTCATTGGAACAAATAATTGTTATCCATTTCATATCAGACTTTAAGAAAAACAGTCTTGTTCACTATCTATTAATATGTTTGGAACACAAATTTTACATGACTCTTGTGTTGTCCCCTCTGGCATGTGTTGGCATTAATGTCAAAGCAATAAGACAATAAGATGTTCTTGATTGGTAAACAAGTCAGTATTGGTTTGGTAATTCAGTTCATGGTCTCTTCATTTCAGTTCTTTGATAATCACTTGACTTGGCATACAAGTGTTTTTCAACTCTAGTACACTGCATATTGTTTCATGTTCACTCATCTTGCATATTGTGATAAGGATCTAAAATTGTGACTATATGCAAATAGAATTATATGAGTTGAAACAGTTATGAAGACAGTTTTTCTCCTCATGTTCATTTATTTATCATATGTCATTCAGTTATAAAGTTGTTGTAAGATTATGTTATCTTGTAAATATTTCAGCTTTTCGGTTTGTATAATGTTCAGTCTCCGCGATCTGGTTATGGTCTTTATGTTCATACATGTTAAAAATCATCAAACATGCTTCATAACTAAATTTCTCTAGAGCTTGCACTTTACATTTGGTTATTAATGCTAAAGTGGTTGGTATGGGAACAATCGATGCCACCATTTATCAATAAATTTGAGATTTTTAAAATTAAAAAAAAAACAATCCATGAGGTACAAGATTTGAAACCCATCAAGTGTCAGTAATCTAGTTTTGGATTGTGATAATCCATACAAGTGGATAGAATGATATACTAATATTCAAATGCACCATTTGTAATGCATATTATATATATATATAACTACCTAAAAAATATTGTTGGGTCTCAATCCTAGAAATATAGAAATAAGGACTGTCCATGACTCACTCACAAGATCAAATCAACTTCCAAATTAACAAGGTCTACCTCAAGAAAAGAATGATGAAAATCAGACTCATGTCAACAATTGCAAAGGTGATTACAATAGGCCCATCAAAATATCTCAATCAAGTAATGCAGGCTGTGAGAAATGAATGTTTTGAAGTTCCCGTTGTACTCTTTTAACAGCACCTACTTCGAACAAAACAGTCTTTTTCAATATCTGCCCATATGTTTCCAACACAAATTACCATAACAGTAGCATCATGGAAAACACAGTGGGTTGTGGATCACCTTTTTTTTTTTTCCGGAATGTAACAAAATAATGTTTTCAACTTCCCTTTCTTGTCTTATGAGACCCCTTTCTTTAAGAAAAACAGTCTTGCACACTACCTAGGCCACTACCTATTCATATGTTTCCAAAAAAAGTTTACTTGAATGTTGCGGTATGGAAAACACAATGGGTTGTCCTTGACTTTGCAAAAATAGTAAGAAGACAGCAGGTAGTGTTATGCACAGAGTAAGAGGAAAATGTATTGAATATGAGCTTCATAATTTTGAACAACCCTTACTTTCAGCAAAACACTCTTGCTCGATCTCCGCCCAACACATTATTCACAACAGTAGCATCATGGAAAACACAGTGGGTTGTGGCTCACTTCTTATTTTATTTTCCGGAATGTAACAAAATAATATTTTCAACTTCCCTTTCTTGTCTTATGAGACCCCTTTCTTTAAGAAAAATAGTCTTGCTCACTACCTATTCATATGCTTCCAACAAAAAATTTACTTAACTGTTGCAGTATGGAAAACACAATGGGTTGTCCCTAACTTTGCAAAAATAGTAAGAAGACAGTAGGTAGTGTTATGCACAGAGTAAGAGGAAAATGTATTGAATATGAGCTTCATAATTTTGAACCACCCTTACTTTCAGCAAAACACTCTTGCTCGATCTCCGCCCAACACATTATTCACATAATAGTAGCATCATGGAAAACATAGTGGTTTGTGGCTCACTTCTTATTTTATTTTTCGGAATGTAACAAAATAATGTTTTCAACTTCCCTTTCTTGTCTTATGAGACCCCTTTCTTTAAGAAAAACAGTCTTGCTGACTACCTGTTCATATGCTTCCAACAAAAAATTTACTTAACTATTGCAGTATGGAAAACACAATGGGTTGTCCCTGACTTTGCAAAAACAGTAAGAAGACAGCAAGTAGTGTTATGCACAGAGTAAGAGGAAAATGTATTGAATCTGAGTTTCATAATTTTGAACAACCCTTACTTTCAACAAAACACTCTTGCTCGATCTCCGCCCAACACATTATTCACATAATAGTAGCATCATGGAAAACATAGTGGGTTGTGGCTCACTTCTTATTTTATTTTCTGGAATGTAACAAAATAATGTTTTCAACTTCCTTTTCTTGTCTTATGAGACCCCTTTCTTTAAGAAAAATAGTCTTGCTCACTACCTGTTCATATGCTTCCAACAAAAAATTTACTTAACTGTTGCAGTATGGAAAACACAATGGGTTGTCCTTGACTTTGCAAAAACAATAAGAAGACAGCAGGTAGTGTTATGCACAGAGTAAGAGGAAAATGTATTGAATCTGAGCTTCATAATTTTGAACAACCCTTACTTTCAGCAAAACACTCTTGCTCAATCTCCGCCCAACACATTATTCACATAACAGTAGCATCATGGAAAGCACAGTGGGATGTGGCTCACTTATTATTTTATTTTCCGGAATGTAACAAAATAATGTTTTCAACTTCCCTTTCTTGTCTTATGAGACCCCTTTCTTTAAGAAAAATAGTCTTGCTCACTACCTGTTCATATGTTTCCAACAAAAAATCTACTTTAAGAAAACCAGTAAGATGACAGCAACTACTGTTATGCACACAGTAAGAAAACAAGAAAAGTTGCAGATTTTGATATTCCATTTCAATATCCTTATACATTTCGATGAGAAGATGCACAAGAAAATTTGTAGAATGAAAAACACAGATTGTAAGAAAGTAGTGTATTCAAGTTCACCATCAAATTTTATAATAACAATACGCATTAGACAATGAAATGTAAAAATATTTCGCGTCAATATTACACAATCTGAACAAAATTACAATGCACATTTAATACTGCTCACACTGAAGAATATGTCAACCGTTTACGAACAGGTATTATCTCTGTGTTCTCAGCATCTAGAAGCATTTTTCACACTCTGATTGTCAAGGTAGAATTGATAGCATACAATGTTGCCACCTCATAATTCTCATGTAGCAGCCTGAAGGAGGGCCTCACACGGGGGATCTCAAACCTGACAATGTTGTTGAATTTGAACACAGCCAGCAACCATTCCTCCATAGGACCTTTGTGATTACTAATTACAGATTCCCCCTTGAGGAATCTCATAAACCTCATGCTCAGCTGATCTGTAAGATTGTGCCTCTGTATGATAACTTTTGGTCTAATGCACACCTTCCATATGCATCCAGCTAGGAAAAGGTCTCGAATTTCTCGATAAACAGATATTGGCCAATCACATAAATTGACAATCTCTATTTGTAGATTGTAATATTGAACATCCATGCCCATATGTGCCCAAACTCCAAAGATGCTATTGAAGAAGTGAGCATAATTATCATATTGCAAATATGTGCGGTTTGGACCTTTTCTATTAATTCTCGTTAACATATTTTCACGCAACCTGTATGGGAGGCTGAGTTCCTCGATTTGAGCAAGAATATTGCATGGCAGATACGTGTGGTAGTTCTTCAACCAACTAGCCACCCATGCTCGAGAACTATGAGACATCTTCTATAGGACTGCAGCAACAGGTTGTACAATTCCTGAAATGAAAGACAAAACAACTATTTTAGACAGTAGACATGCATTCTCTAATTAGAAGGACATTGTCAATGCAATGGAAAGAGTGAAAAAATAAGTGAGCAAAGTGGACTTATTTAGATAGTGTATGCACTAAAGATATTCTACCTATTGTTTCAACTGAACGAGGTGACACGTGCAGTATCTCGGAAGGGCATATGACAACGCACGATTCGAGCAGTGGGAAGAACAATGCCTGAAAGGAAAGAGAACAAAAATTTCAGCACATACAACAACATTCTCTAATTGGAAACACATGAAACAGTTGGTAAAAAATATTGAAAGCAAAAGAAAACTTTTCATAACTAAGTAACTGTGTATGGACGGTGTCTTTCCCAACATGGAAAATAATTTGAGCATTTTATTTCTTGCAATCACATGAGTTGAAGTACTGAATTGTACAAAATATAGTTTTGTTACGAACACAAGATGCAAATAATCACAATTGGAGGATGGAAAACACAGTGGGTTCTACCTGACATTTTTATTTTCTGCATATTATAACAAAAGAAGGTCTCGAAGTTCACCTTCTTGTCAGTCTTAATTAGTCGTGCTTGAAGAATTTTACAGGCTTAATTATTTTGTTTGTAAAATAGGCCTATTTTGGGTCTATGACAGTGAAGAAGAGCTTGTTTGAAGTGTTTGTTCCATAAGGTATTTTATGTTCCAGAAACCCATCTGTGCCAAATTTTTACATACCAGAAATTGAGATGCTAGTGTTTTCAAAAGAATGCTTGAAAACGTGACTCTACCGTTGGAAATGCACTCAATTAGCCGAAATCTAGAAAGGAGCAGGTCTTAAATCATCATCTACTTTTAAAAATACAAAGGCTCAAGGCAACACTGATCTACTAAACCCTTACTTTATGCACAACAAAACCTCTATCAAATGAGGCTTTAATAGAATACTGTATTCGAAACCTTCCCATGCTCTACCACCGTATGAAACATGTTTAGAAATGTTTTCCCATGCTTTAGGAACAAACTTTTAGCCCCTTTGAATGCAATTTCCTCAGTTACCAACTTGTACGCATCCTTTTTCATTGGAAATCTTTTGTATTTTATAAAGATCAGCAACCAAACATTGAATGGTTCGCTTCCCCTAAATCATTCAACAAATACACTTCTTAAATTATATAACGTCATACCAAAAAATGGACTTATGTAAGCAAAGTTATTAAATTCAAACCATACCTTCCATTGGATTTACACCCACAAAAGATAGTCGCCGACGAGGACTCCTTTCTCGAGTTTGGAATGCTGAAGCGAACAAAAAAATCCATAAACGAAATCATAAAGTTCATGGTGTGGTACAAGCACATACTGGAAAAAGGAATGTGCAAAAACAGTTCCTATTACAATAAAGAAATTGAAATGGGTTTTCTCATACTCACTCGTATTAGATGTTGTATCCTCTGCCACATCCATAGCAGTTGCACCTGAAGTCTGACATTGCATATTGACATTCAAATTCAAACTATTGTTCACGGACAATGGAAAGGAGTCATCCAAAAGGGTTTGGTGATCTGACTGTTGTGTGGAATGCTTCGTACGCCAGGTTGGATGTCGACGACGATCCCTAGTTGCACTAAACCATGGATACATATGAACGGTGCTACTTGCAGCTTGATCAGGATCCATAATGAATTCAAATGGAAATGCATTTGATTGGCGTAGGTCTTCTACAAACCTGTCCACGCATTTTGCATATGACTGCACCTGTTGCAGAGATTGTGGCAGTGTACGCATCACTTTCTTCAAGAGCTCATTAGTGTCATTCCAAAGAGACATTGTCACCACATGTTCATCATATTCATGAGTCATAGAAGGAGCTTGCATAGGGGTCAAAACATTAGGGTTTTTTTCTTCTATGGCCCCCTCTGACAATGTCTCGTTGAAATCTATGTTTGAATCAATTGGTTGACCTCCCCCGTCTAAATGAGGACCCAAAAGAAATTTGTATTAGGCTGTAGAAAATAAAAAACATAATTGACACCAATCAAGTAACGAAATCCGAATTGAAATTCACTTACCATGGAGCACCCCTTCAGCGGCAAATGATCTTTTAATCAAGTGAGCAACCTTCACGACATGTTTGCAAGTGTTCCCCTCCAAACTCCAAGGGCAATCACAAACAAAAAGGTGCTCCCCAAATTTCTGAACAAGGTAGTGCATTGACCTACTTTGACTTTTCACCCAGTAGCGTCCAGGATCTGTTTCATCGAGAATACAGTCATCGTCTGAAATTGCCTTGGCCCGCTCCACACTAGATCGCATATTTAAATAATTTTTGTTCGTCAAAAAACCATAATGCTACAACTTTTCCTTTTGCCTATACAATGGTTCCATTTTATACACAAGTGTGTAATACAAATAGTCCATTCTCCTATTGCATTTTTTTAAATGATCGCACAAGTACCGAGTTTTTAGTACGCAATGTTATGACTCAATGGCTGCATTTGTATCTTGGTTGGCATGTGGGAATAGTCTGCAATTTTTTGCCCACATGGTTGTGAACAAAAACATCCAATAGTCAAGTAAGCCACAACGTATTAGATGTGACATCAAAGAATTTGAATGGTGTGAATCATGTGAGGTGACAAAAATTGTCAACTGACCAAGTTGACCTTCTCCTTCGCACCAAGTCTTCTTGAAATACTCTAAGAATCGGGCCTGATCATTGAACTCCTCAAAGAAAGAGTTCAATAGCTGAGTGAAAAAATCTTCGGTGTCAACGATAGCCATCATGATCATGCCAAGACTGCGGAAGACGTCCATTGCCCTTTCCTTGGCTGCATACTTGTATACATTCTTTAGCCAATCCCTTTTCACATGCCAAAGGCATAGAAGCACACGGCATTAAAAGACAGCCCTAATAGACAATACCAACGATATTGTTTACCGCTTGACTGCATGAGAAAGTGGCATTGAAAATGAATAGCAAATGAGAAAGGTACACAAATAAAGAAAGGGATGCACATACTGTATGGCTTGGATCTCTGTACTCGCATCATCGGTCAAAAATGAATTGATTCTCCAGTCGGGCTTGGCTCTTCTTCCACATTCGAGCAATATGCATAGCCACGCAAAGATGTCCTCAATCTTGTTTAGTGAGGATACTACCCACGCAACCGGCACACCACTCTATTGCTCATCGAAAACGAGGAGAGTATACAATGGGTACTGTAGAGAGAACAACTTGGCATGAGCATTGTGAAGTTTACAGCCAGTAAGATCATTGAAAACACGATGAACTATTTGTCAATGTTTGGAAGGCCTCACCTCATATTTGTTAGTTGCAAACGTGGAATCCATCGATATGATTGAATTGTGTGAGCAACTAACCATCCTATCCAACATCCATGGAGTCTGAACCCTGATAACAAAAGGCGTATTGTTCCCATCGGGCCGTTGAAAGTAGAAGAAGTTTTCAAAGTCTTCTCCACTCTACAGTAGGATACTTGTGGAATCAACTTTGTGTTTTTGTGCCTGAGTACAATGCACCTTTCGCCATGCATTCATTACATCCTTTCTTGTAAGGAATTGATCCCTCTTGGACATCATGCCACATAACAGAGGATCGTTGACGTGTCTATCCATTATTGCATTGACACTGACATCCATGAGCAAAAGGCTTTCAATATAGCTTTTGCACTCCATGGATAGATTAGCGGAAAACATAGAACGCTTCTCTCCACTTGCGTCATGAATGCCATGGAAAAATTCACCATTTTTATTTACGTGGAACATTTCTTTGTAGATAATATAGGCAACATCGGGTTTGCCTTCCATAACCTTTACCATGAAGTGGTATTGACAACCTCACTTTTGTATGAATGTCTTATGTGGTTTCTTCTCTGGTGGAGGCTGGTTTCTATTGCCTTTAGGACCGTATTGACACCAGTAGCTGCAAGAAAGGCATCATCTCATCATGTTCAACCAAGAGAGTAAAATATCATTCGGCCATAGAAATGAATGTCGATATATACAAACCTTTTATACAAAATTGTTTTTCTATAAGTTTTCTCATAGATGGCACAGGAGGTGGTAGGTTCTCTTATTTTCTTGTCCAAAAATTTTGTTTCTACACCTTCAATGTACGTTTCACCGTGAATGAACCGATCAAGTCTTCTAAGAGGAATTGCTGCAACAAGGTCAGGGACCTTATCCTTGTTGACAGAAATAGTAGCCCATTCCAAATCGGAAGACAAAAAAGGAGAGCCTCCATTTTGTACATCTTGCACCTCCAATTAATCTAGCTTCTTCCATTTCAAACCTCTCCCCATTCTAGGAAATCACAACATTGGACGAATACTTAAAATTAGTGTGGATTGTGTGAAGAAGGAAAAAATAATTCATTAAACAAAGATAAAATGTGCTTGCATTGCTCTCACCCACATAAAACCAATATGACGTTCCGGCTTCAACCAATGAAAATTAAAGGTGATAGATTCAATCGAGCTACGCATAAGCTATAACACAAACGCATGTTGGAAATCAGATAGTCCAACAACCCAAACACTGTGTTTTTCGAATAACAATTTTTTTCTGCACTTTTCTTTCAATCATGCAAAATTCAAACACAACAATGGAATGTGTGGTTTGGAAGACATTCCATGTTGCAAAACCATAGGTGTTAAGAAGCAAGCAACCCACCATGATACAACCCCGTACATTTAAACAAGGAGATTCAAATAATTGTAACCCAGCACCGTGTTTCCCATTCAAAATTATTTTGTGGAGTTTTCTTATCAATCAACTAAAATTTATACACAACAATGGAATGTGTGATTTGGAAGATAGTCATATTGTATTGTAACATTCCATATTGAGACAAGGAAAGATAAAAACAACAAACTAATTTGACAAGATGATTTCTTTTAGAATTCACAAATTCAGCAAATATAAAATCAACACTATTCGACTCAGCAAATATCATATTCAAGAACGATTACAGAAGCACAAAGACATTTGTGATCAAGAAAATATTAAAAAACTAAAGGATTCAATCTTATTTCCTTTTTTTCTCAATACAAAATATGGGTTCAAAGGCTCCATGGCTGCGTAACAGACACTATTTCCATTACACCCTATGAAATCGGTGACTATTCATAATTACAAAATTTACATGCATGTAAATTAAAGATTAAGTTTCAGTCGATAGAAAACAAGTTCACTAAAAATCCGGAGGAAGTGGACCCCGTAAAATCTCTGCAACCATTTCATCAAGCAAATTATTAAATTCCGCTTTCTCTTCCTCTCTATCTAGGACAGAGATCACCCTCAAATATTCAGCATAGCTGGACTGTTCCTTCCATGCAAGTGAATGTAGCTTAGAAACAATGTCGAGTTGTTCCTCCTTGAGCCCAATTAGATTAGGCTGAATGATTGGTACTGGCTCGTTTTCATGTTCCGCAACTTCACAAGGAAGCACCATGTTGAACAAAAACCTGTGATCAAAAATCTGCCACCTTAACAAAAAAGTGGGTGTTAAGAAACAAGCAACCGACCATAACAAAACCCTTTACATTTAAAGTGGATGATTAAAATAACTAAAACCCAGCACTGTGTTTCCCATTCAGAATTATTTTTTGCAGTTTCTTTTTTCAATGGTGCGAAATTGAAACACAACAATGGAATATGTGATTTTGAGGACATTCGAGTAACCGAAATACTCCCCATTCTGTTTCCCAAATTTCAAAGACAAAGAACTTGTAAAACCCTCTACATTAAAACAAGGAGATTCAAAAAAATGAAATCCAGCACTATGTTTCCCATTAAGAATAATTTTGGACAGTTTTTTTATTGAAACCCAGCACTGCGTTTCCCATTCAGAATTGTTATTTGCAGTTTCTTTTTTCAACAGTGCGAAATTGAAACACAACAATGGAATGTGTGATTTTGAAGACATTCGAGCAACCGAAATACTCCCCATTCTGTTTCCCAAATTTCAAAGACAAAGAACTTGTAAAACCCTTTACATTAAAACAAGGAGATTCAAAAAAATGAAACCCAGCACTGTGTTTCCCATTGAGAACAACTTTGGATAGTTTTTTTATTGAGACCCAGCACTGCGTTTCCCATTTAGAATTATTATTTGCAGTTTCTTTTTTCAATGGTGCGAAATTGAAACACAACAATGGAATGTGATATTTTGAATACATTCAAGCAACCGAAATACTCCACATTCTGTTTCCCAAATTTCAAAGACAAAGAACTTGTAAAACCCTCTACATTAAAACAAGGAGATTCCAAAAAATGAAACCCAACACTGTTTTTCCCATTGAGAATAACTTTGGACAGATTTTTTATTGAAACCCAGCACTGCGTTTCCCATTCAGAATTATTATTTGCAATTTCTTTTTTCAACGGTGCGAAATTGAAACACAACAATCAAATGTGTGATTTTGAAAACATTCGAGCAACCGAAATACTCCACATTTTGTTTCCCAAATTTCAAAGACAAAGAACTTGTAAAACCCTCTACATTAAAACAAGGAAATTCCAAAAAATGAAACCCAGCACTGTGTTTCCCATTGAGAATAATTTTGGACAGTTTTTTTATTGAGACCCAGCACTGTGTTTCCCATTCAGAATTATTATTTGTAGTTTCTTTTTTCAACGATGCGAATTGAAACACAACAATGGAATGTGAGATTTTGAAGACATTCGAGCAACGGAAATACTCCACATTTTGTTTCCCAAATTTCAAAGACAAAGAACTTGTAAAACCCTCTACATAAAAAATTGGAGATTCAAAAGAATGAAACCCAGCACTGTTTTTCCCATTGCGAATAATTTTGGACAATTTTTTTATTGAACCCCAACACTGTGTTTCCCATTTAGAATTATTATTTGCAGTTTCTGTTTTCAACGGTGCAAAATTGAAACACAACAATGGAATGTGTGATTTTGAAGACATTCGAGCAACCGAAATACTCCCCATTCTATTTCCCAAATCTCAAAGACAAAGAACTTGTAAAACCTTCTACCTTAAAACAAGGAGATTCAAAAAAATGAAACCTAGCACTTTGTTTCCCATTGTTAGTAATTCTGGACAATCTTTTTATTGAGGCCCAACACTGCGTTTCCCATTCAGAATTATTATTTGCAGTTTTTCTTTTCAACAGTGCAAAATTGAAACACACCAATGAAATGTGTGATTTTGAAGACATTCGAGCAACCGAAATACTCCCCATTCTGTTTCCCAAATTTTAAAGACAAAGAACTTGTAAAACCCTCTACATTAAAACAAGGAGATTCAAAAAAAGAACCCCAGCACTATGTTTCCCATTGAGAATAATTTTGGACAGTTTTTTTCTTGAGACTCAACACTGCGTTTTCCATTCAAAATTATTATTTACAGTTTCTTTTTTCAATAGTGCGAAATTGAAACACAACAATGGAATGTGTGATTTTGAAGACATTCGAGCAACTGAAATACTCCCCATTTTGTTTCCCAAATTTCAAAAACAAAGAACTTGTAAAACCCTCTACATTAAAACAAGGAGATTCAAAAAAATGAAACCCAGCACTATGTTTCCCATTGAGAATATCTTTGGATAGTTTTTTTATTGAGACCCAGCACTGCGTTTCCCATTCAGAATTATTATTTGCAGTTTCTTTTTTCAATGGTGCGAAATTGAAACACAACAATGGAATGTGTGATTTTGAAGACATTCGAACAACCGAAATATTCCCCATTCTATTTCCCAAATTTCAAAGACAAAGAACTTGTAAAACCCTCTACATTAAAACAAAGAGATTCAAAAAAATGAAATCCAACACTGTGTTTCCCATTGAGAATAATTTTGGACAGTTTTTTTATTGAGACCCAGCACTGTGTTTCCCATTCAGAATTATTATTTGCAGTTTCTTTTTTCAACGTTGCAAAATTGAAACACAACAATGGAATGTGACATTTTGAAGATATTCGAGCAACCGAAATACTCCACATTCTATTTCCCAAATTTCAAAGACAAAGAACTTGTAAAACCCTCGACATAAAAACTTGGAGATTCAAACAAATGAAAACCAGCACTGTTTTTCCCATTGAGAATAATTTTGGACAGTTTTTTATTGAACCCCAGCACTGCGTTTCCCATTTAGAATTATTATTTGCAGTTTCTTTTTTCAACGGTGTGAAATTGAAACACAACAATGGAATGTGAGATTTTGAAGACATTCAAGCAACTGAAATACTCCACATTCTGTTTCACAAATTTCAAAGACAAAGAACTTGTAAAACCCTCTACATAAAAACTTGGAGATTCAAAAAAATGAAACCCAGCACTGTTTTTCCCATTGAGAATAATTTTGGACAATTTTTTTATTGAACCCCAGCACTGTGTTTCCCATTCAGAATTATTATTTGTGATTTCTTTTTTCAACGGTATGAAATTGAAACAAAACAATGGAATGTGTGATTTTGAAGACATTCGAGCAACCGAAATACTCCCCATTTTGTTTCCCAAATTTCAAAGACAAAGAACTTGTCAAACCCTCTACATTAAAACTTGGAGATTCAAAAAAATGAAACCCAGCACTGTGTTTCCCATGCAAAATAATTTTGGACAGTCTTTTTATTGAGACCCAGCACTACGTTTCCCATTCAGAATTATTATTTGCAGTTTCTTTTTTCAACAGTGCGAAATTGAAACACAACAATGGAATGTGTGGTTTTGAAGACATTCGAACAACTGAAATACTCCCCATTTTGTTTCCCAAATTTCAAAGACAAAGAACTTGTAAAACCCTGTACATTAAAACAAGGAGATTCAAAAAAATGAACCACAGCACTGTGTTTCCCATTGACAATAATTTTGGACAGTTTTTTTATTAAGACCCAGCACTGTGTTTCCCATTCAAAATTATTATTTGCAATTTCTTTTTTCAACGATGCGAAATTGAAACACAAAAATGGAATGTGTGATTTTGAAGACATTCGAGCAACCGAAATACTCCCCATTCTGTTTCCCAAATTTCAAAGACAGAGAACTTTTAAAACCCTCTACATTAAAACAAAGAGATTCAAAAAAATGAAACCCAGCACTGTGTTTCCCATTGAGAATAACTTTGGACAGTTTTTTAATTGAGACCCAGCACTGTGTTTCCCATTCAGAATTATTATTTTCAATTTCTTTTTTCAATGGTGCGAAATTGAAACACAACAATGGAATGTGTGATTTTGAAGACATTTGAGCAACCCAAATACTCCCCATTCTGTTTCCCAAATTTCAAAGACAAAGAACTTGTAAAACCCTCTACATTAAAACAAGGAGATTCAATAAAATGAAACCCAGCACTGTGTTTCCCATTGAGAATAATTTTGGACAGTTTTTTTATTAAGACCCAGCATTGCGTTTCCCATTTAGAATTATTATTTGCAGTTTTTTTTTTCAACGGTGTAAAATTGAAACACAATAAT